>MU226298.1:217606-253897 GCA_018584345.1 Thuja plicata
TCTTCCTTGGGAAAAGCACAATGGAAATTATAAACAAAAGAAAAACATATTTGGTTGCAAACTTGTGACTGATCTATTTCTTGAGGACGTAGCCCCTTGAAGAAATATTGGAAGGTTGGACGTAGCCCTGACTTTTCCATTTGCTGTGGAGTTGCACAGATTTCACCATTGAGCTCATCAAGTAAGTGAAAGAAATCAGACATTTATGTTTCAGAACTTAATATCACATTCAGAATAAAGGGAATTAATATTTCTTCCAGCGTCAAGGATCATGATGCAAATAGAGCGTAAGGAGTGCAAAGATTACAAAGAATATTTAAACTGAGCGCTGAGATCCTACATTGAATACTGTTGCGTATTTCCTGTGAAAAGGAGTCACCGAGAATCTGTTCTAAGGACACCTTACGCTGGGTATTGTATTGAAACCACAGTTGATATAGGTGCCGCGTTTGGTGAAGGCATCGCACCAATCACGCGAGTGGCAGATGGCGTAGACCAGGAGTCCCATAAGTATTGGGATTGCCGCACTCCATCACCATTGATGGGTTTCGAGAGAGCAGTGCAGGAGTTAAGGACAGTCGACGGGATAAGGTTGGGGCTGTTGCGGTGTAACAGAGCGGCATACAGTGGCAGGGAAACATACAGTGGAGGCCGCACTCAAGGTGTGGGCAAGGTAACGCGGGTAGTAACAGTAGCATTCGCTGTTGAATGTGGTCATTTCCTCCTCACCCGATAACCAGCGTTTCCAAGGCACTTGCCGGAACACAGTATCTACACCAGGCATCGCGGGTTAGTGTCATCACTCAGCATTCAGTAACAGGTGCACTGTATTGACTTGAATATATTCTAAAACATTACCGCATGCTTGTATTATGACTGGAACTAGAATATCAAGGTTTCAATTATTAGTTTGACTGAGATTCGTGTCATTTCATGTTAATGGTTGTCATCTATTTCAATTTATATTTCTGCAACCTTTATTGTTTTGGGCGGATTCTATTATGAAATACATGGGATGTTAGAGGCTAGCGAATGGTGTTTATGTTCTTCATTCTTCCGGTGGCTGTTTGGTCAGAGAATTTCATGCTTATATTCTTCACCACAGAATTGAACTAGTTTCTATTTTAAAGAAGACTTAGCATTTACAGACATTTATCAGTTAGTGGCAGTTAGGATCATTACACTTAAGTCTCATGAGTATAATTTGATCATTTCTATGCATTGATCTAAATTTGGAACAGGCAAGTCATCTAAGATTTCAAAATACAATTCCAAATCATATATGCATGTATGTTTCCAAATTATAAATTTCAGACTCGAGAAATTCATATGGTATGAATTTCGACAATGCATTATAATTCTGCACATGAAATAGACATATAGCTCTAGCATATGCAACTTGAAATACAATTTTCAGACAGTCTAAACATACCATCATCAACTATACACAATGCCTAAAGCTTTTAAAACATTGCATTATCTTTCATACACTCTTCCTAATCTGCTTACTCTAACCGATTACCAGAAGAAGATTTGCCTGCATGTACTCTGTGCCGTACACAAGAAGCATAATATATCAGCCTCTAATTTTGTACTATATAGGAATAAGAATAACCAATTTCATGTCCTCATTTTTTGGTTTGGTAAAACACCTACATATCAATTGTGCTCTTACCCCCATTGTATCAACAACATTTGTTGCATAACGGTCACCATTAGTTGGTGTGTATCTTTCAACAAACTGCCTGCATTAAAGAGGAAAGAAAAATCTTCTTGTCGAATCATGAAAAAAATCAGTCTACATATAAAACAGGAAACAAGTGAAAACAGAACTTTCCACGCTAAACTGATGAAGAGAGCTTGTTCAACAGTCAGTTGCATAAGAGACAGTAGACTGAACTACTTACTTTCCTGTTAAAGAATTCAGCAATGCAGACTTCCCAGACTTTGCAGGTCCAAAAACAAAACACTGTAAGACATTTCTCTGAGAACGTTGCTTTTTGCGGTCCAATCGTCGGCGACGGGTAACATGAAATGCAGAAGCGGGATCACCTGGGTACCCAATGTAAATCAAAGTGGCAAGGCTTTTGACAGGATCGAGAAGGGTCATAAAAGCCCACTGCAAAACAATATAAAGCCAATACAAAACCAATAATCTTATTTACTGAAATAGCAACTAAAAAATTACAGTAATACTTACTGGATAATTGAAAAATAACAACATACTTTCGCTCTGAAAAACACCTATAATTTGATATTATAAAAGACCAACTATAAATCTTGTGGATAAATGTTTAACTTCAGAAGTGTGTTTGCCAAGTAGAATTTTACATTATTCATGAAAAAATGAATGTTGTGGGGTTGCACGGATACAGATGCAGTATTGAATATGGATATAGCTAATTTACACGGCTCCAAAGAAATGAATACAGATGGACATGGCATCTGCAAGCATGCTCCCATGCAAATGTGCATGCATATCAAAATTTATAAGCCTAATTTTTTAAAACACAAATATAGTACATAAAGAGGAGAGTTTCATTACAACAGAAGCTATATAAATCACTAATACCAAAATATTCACAAATATAATATAATTTTATTATTAAAACAAATATATCATTAGAATCGGATGCTATCAAACAATTTGCCACTGTTTTCCTGAAACTGGGCTTGCACATCATCTAGATTCTCTGAGGGCTGTGATGGTTGGATTGCATGCAAACACAAATAATATAGCTAAAGCCAGGGAATGATACATAAGGAACCAGATAACATACAGATAATAATTACATGGAAAGCTTCCTTCTCATTTCCTTTTTCTCACAGAAAATTGCCGCCACTGAATTTTTTTTAAAAATAACTAAAAGCTTCAACATAAAAAATTGAATTAAAACATTGAAAAATTAGAAAACGTTGATTTTTAATTAAATTTTAAGACTCCAATAAGAAATGACCAATATTGAGTGATGTCTTTTGGTGAGAGAGAGTAGAAAGGATGGCACAAACAGGCAAGCAGGGGATTACGGTTTCCGCTGGCCTGATGAGGTCACAGGTCTGCGACTTAAGGCTCTGCCCCCCATCGCCTGTGGCTTGATGTTTCTTGTGTACTGGTGCTGTGTTCTGTGCTGTGGGATTTATCTTTTTGTTTTGCTTCCTGTCATTTTGGTCGGTTTTCACCATTTTAGGCTCTGTTCAGAGTGGCAACTTGCATGGCAACAGATGCATACCACCAACTCTCTTCTTTAAAGTTATTCTTGATGTGAAAGAAGCTTCCAAGCCTGAACAACAGGCAATCAATTGATCAAGTTTCAACAGGTAACTTGAGAAGCACAAAGGCAGGCTGGTTCTGGTCATTAATCCAGAGCCTGTTGCACATGATGTCCTTTATTTGTCAGAGAATGTGTTAATATGTAAGTTCATGGGAACTGGAATCCGGAGGTAGACACGGAAACCTCAGTTACCGGATTCGCACCTCCAGGGCCTACCTCCAGATTCGGATGCATGCGAGCACGGATTCGGAGGTGGGATGCACTTGGATGCACACAGGAAGGGCATCCACAGGGTGTGGATGTGCTTCCTGGGTGCATCCTCTAGTATCATTCTGTCGAGGATCCTCATGGTGCCTACTAAAACTCTACATTTAAAACTGCACAATAAGAATTAAAAAATAAAAACCCTATGTGCTGAAATTTCAAGATCTGATACAGCGATCACCTACCCTATGTTGCAAGGTCATTCTCAATGATGCTTTTTCATAACACTTAGTAGATCCCATCCAAATATCTACCAAGGCTATTTTCTGATCTGTATTCTATTTTACTCTATCATTTCCTGCACATTGTAGAAAAGTAATCTGGGAGAGCTATGATAAATATCTAAATCTTGTCATTCTGGGTTCAGATGAAAAGACTAGTCAAGTACTCAGTGACCACTTAGGTTAGTCTAGTGCACAACCTGCAACTGATGACAAAAAGAGACGTGAATGCTTTGATAGTTCTATTGAATATCTAATGACAGTTACCAGATTCTATCAAATGATGAAGCATCATACTATCAAATGATTTAATTCTGTATATTTTTTTTTATATTAAGATAGTTGAAAGAGCTTATACATCATCAAAAAAAAGACTTCCACTGTTTTGAGAGTATCTATCAACTGTATAACCTACACTATCATCTTCCCTATAGTATCATTTTATCATCAGCATTTACATCCGTCATTGCATTCGGCCTTTCTTTTACTATGAACAGAGTATCTTGAGTACATCATTTTATACATATGGGTACAAAAAAGAAAGGACATCATCGGCTAGCTCTTCCATTAATCATTACTGGTATTGCCCCATCCTGAACACTCATTACCAAGGCTGTCCCATCCTGTAACAGCTTCAGAAGCATCCCCTACACTGCGCCACCCACCAGCATTGTTAACAGCATCTTCACCAAGCCAACCATCAGCATTCTGGTTAGCATCATTTGTCACGTCCCTCAGTTCAGTCCCTCAGTTCAGAAGACCAAGAGCCTCTGGCCATCTTACTGTTCTGCTGTGGATCAATTTTGAGCTCCCTGATGGACTGTTCCAATGCTTCTAGTTCCTTTGGATCCAGCATGTTTTAATGCAGATTGGGTACTGAATGGATATATATAAATTTATAATATATATATATATATATACCCCCGCGCGCACGCATACCCAAATGCATCCAAAACCCCCCAAAATAAAATTCACATATCCACATACCGGGCTCTCATACCCACATCCACATCCGGATTCGAACTGGTAACTTAGACGGAAACCAATCTATCTGTGAATGGATATATTTTTCACAGTTTTTATCAGAATGACAGATCAGAATATGATGATTAAGGGGGGACCATATTTCCATAACCAGGCATCCGATGGAATTAATACCAATGGATGAACTTCAAACCCTGGAATGTAGAGTTCGACAAAATGGAAGAATTTCAAGCTAAGATACCTGTTTGGATTCATCTACCTAGGCATCCAATGGATTTCTGGAGGCAAGAAATCAACAATCAATTATAATGGTTATTGGAAAGCCCTTGAGTCCATCTCCCCATACTGTGCACCGAAAGGTAGCTACTTTTCTCCATCTATGTGTTAAAATCAATTTGAACAATCCTCTTCTAGATTCTTTGGAAATTAGACTAGGTAGTATGAATTGTATACAACAAATTGCTTATGAAGCACAACCTTTCCAATGCCGGGTGTGCCATGAATATGGGTATTTGCAACATAAATTGTTCTAAATTGGGATCAACTCCACTCAACCATCTCCTAATTCACAAACAATCAATTCAAAGGTGAAAGGCAAGAAACCAATTCCTTTTGAACCTCCAAATGCAAATGGATTTATCCCTATTAAATCTTGTGCTAAGGGGAATGGTGCAAATTAAAAACAGGACATATCTAGAGGAATATTAATAACAAAATTGATGTTTTGGAAATCTTCTAGGAGGTAGAGGCAATGAAGCATGACAAGATTCCATCTAGTCAGGAGTTTGAACTTGTCTCTCCATTCCAGCCAACATTCATTCAGACTTAGAAAAGCATAAATTTTTGAAGCAGAGAGATCCTTCTACTACGAATAGTGCACATTTGGATATGCCACAAGGGGAAGAAAGATCATCTTTAGTACAAATTGATTCTTTGAAGATGGAAGCAGCTCAAACATAGTTAAAGGAATTTCAGGCTAGCCTAGATCCTTTGCAAGAACCTGGGGCCAAAGAAGATGGCAAAAGAAAATTCCTTACTTAATTAGACATTCAATGTAAGAACATTAAGAAAGGAAGAAATAACAAAATGTCAAAGGCTGGGAGAAAAAAGGATCAGGAAAACGTAAGATTGATAGAGAAGTCACAGGTTGAATCTAGTGTTATCATAACATTGGATGCATTGCTGTGCCTCTCAAAAGTAATATCTAGTAATATCTTGGAATGCTAGGGGCTCGAGTAGCATCCCTCAACAAAAGGTTATTGGGGATTTGATTTATAAAAATAAACCAAATATTGTCAACATGGTTAACATATTGGTGCTCAAGGCACTCTTGGTGGAATTGCATGCTTATGGGACCCTTACAATCTCACCCGAGTATGGTGGACACTGGACAGTAAGTAAATATTCAATCAAAATGGTGGTATCTTGCTTCAATTTAGGAGAGACTCATTTCTCCGCTAATGCTTCTGCACTTACAAATCATCCAAGGTGTTATTATGGTCCTAAAATAGATATATTCACTCTCTAGTTCCCTCCCTCCCTCAGATTCTTGCAAGAAATTCCAATGTTATTATTGGCTTAGATGAAAAATTAGAAGAAATAAGTCATCTTGACACTTCGTCTAGATTGTTCAAAGAATGTCTCTCTTCTGAATCTAGTAGACATGAAATCAAGCAATAAATTATTCACTTGGAGTAATAGAAGTTAAGTGATTGATGCCATATCTGAAAAATTGGACAGATTTCTTATTTCGAATCTGTGGGCAGGCAATAGTTGGACTTCATGTTCTGAAAATTTCGGGATGGAAAAGGTCGGATTACTGACCCATCAAATTTTCTTCTTTGTTTTCTCCTACTAAGAAGCCTCCCACTAAATTTCAGCTTATGTGGCTTCAAGGTACAGATTTGTTCAATCTTATGGAATGATGGTGATTAGAAGCAAGGCCATCCTTCAGATCAGTTATGTACTCCTTTTTCATGAGACTCCAATTAGTCAAATTTAAGCTCAAGTAATAGAATAGGGCTTCTTTTGAGAATGTCTTCAAAATTTAGACTTAATTAAAGGCCAAGTTGGATAATCATTTTTCTTGTAAAGGATTAACGAATGACAAATGAGCTTTGCCTGAAAGAACAAGCGACCGAAAAATTGTCTGAATAGAAGCTTCGAGAAGAGATTTTCTAGAAAACAAATCTTAAATTGTATGGTTTCAGGAAGGGGATAGAAATAAATCTTTCTTTCACAACTCAGAGAAAAAATAGAGAAGGGGGGATACCATTGCGTCACTTATTTCTACCCAAGGAGATCAATTAAACTCTTAAAAAACATATTTTTGTGAAAATTGCTTGACATTTTTCTTTTTCATTTTGGAACAAAATTTTCAAGACCTTTTAAGCAAAGACTTATGCTTGAATGTGCTGCTTCCTTGGCACTACAGGATATGAACAATGTTCTCCTAGCACCCATTTCCAATGAGGAGTTTAGGAAGGTGGTGTTCAAGGAGAAAAATGGGAGGGCTCCTAGACCGGAAGGATTTCCTATCGAATATTTTCAAGAATTCTACGAAATCATTAAAAATTATCTGCTTGAAGTTATTAGAGAACCACATTAAAATAAACAAATACTTAAAACAATTAACACTAGTTTTCTTGCCCTTGCTCCAAAAAAAAGTGGAGCCAATTCTCTATATTATTTTCACCCTATTGCATTATGTAATGTTACCTACAAGATTATTACCAAGATAATTGTTGAATGATAAAAAAAAAGTTTGGCTCTCCTAATTTCTCCTAAGTGAGGTGAATTTGTAAAAGAACAACAAATTTCAGATGGCATTGTCATGGTAGATGAGGCCCCCCAGTCTATGTCTAACTCAAAAGAGAAATCAATGTTCATTAAACTTGATATGCCTAAAGCATATAACAAAGTCACAGGGTCAGAGAGTTCTTCCTTGAGGATATCTTATTGGTTTTTGATTTTAGTTTTGAAGAAATTAATTGGGTAATGAGTTGTTTTGCCTCAACTTCTTTCTCTATGTTGTTATGGCATTCCTTCAAACCTTTTCTTGCTTCTTGAAGACTCAAACAAGGAATTTAATTATCTCCTTACTTGTTAATCTTGATAGTTAAAGGTCTTGGCACGTTGCTCAAACATTATAAATGAATGGCCTTATTCAAGGTTGGCAGTGGACTTTATATATGGAGCCCCAATGCCACCTACAGTTTGTGGATGACACGGTTTTGATGAGATTGGCTGAAGTTGGTGAGACTATCAACTTCAAGAAAACTCTGATTATATATCTATTGACTTCTAGTTAGCAAATCAATGAAGATAATCAAGGATTTTCTTCTTCAACACACCTGAGATGATTCAACATAGGATTGCTAATATTTTCATTTGCAGATTTGAGAATCCCCCGTTCTTTAGGTAATCTTAACAAGTTTCACTATCGAAAGGTTTTAGACAGATGTTTATCCTTTGTTGGAAGACTAACTCTTCTAAAACCTATTTTGCAATCTCTTCCCAATTACAAGTTTTAAATTCTTTCTTCTCCCAGACGTTTTCTTATGGAGTTTGTTGCTCTTTGGAAACGATTTTTGTGGGCAACAACATTGGATCACCAAAACTGGAGCTTAGTGAGTTGGAACCAAAATTGTAAACCAAAAGAGAATGGAGGCCTCGAACTTACTAGTGAACCTAAAAAGTCAAGCATTAGTGGCTAAATTATATTACCGATAGTGTAAAAATCCTAACCAACCTTGGGCAAGAATTCCCAGTCACAAGTATTTCGATGGAGAGGTGTGAAGGGTAGATGATAAAGAGATTATGTGGATGGAATTGATTGGAAGAGGATCCATGATATGGAACACAATTAAGAGGGGCACTCTTATTAAGGAAGAGCTTTTTCGGATTATTAATAAAGGTGACAGTGCTCTATTATAGACGAACCCTTGAGACAATAACCCTCCAATTCTTTCCTCTTTTCCTCAACTTCAACCCTTGAGTGAAGCTTTTCAAGAAGCAAGATGGCCAAGTGTGCTCATTTTAAGTACTCTATTTCTATAGGGAACGTTTTGATCTATCAATGGAAAAATCAAAGGAAATGACCTAAGGAAAGCTCTGCTAAGGATAGCAATTCCCTTCCTTCTATCCTTAGTAGTTGCCCTTTTCTCCTCTGGGGGATTCGAATGTTCTATCTTGGGGCCATGAAAATAAAGAGTTTATTTTCTTGTCTTGGATATCATTCCTTAAAATAGTGGAGAGGGAATTGTGTTTTTCCTTGGTGGGGGAGAATTTGGAATAAAAGTGGTTGTCCAAAATGTATTTTATGCATGTGGCTACTTAATTAGAATAAATGCTTGACATGGGAGAATATAGAAAAAAACTAACACTCGGGGAACCTCCCATTCGTGCCCATTTTGGGAATAGTGTAGAATCTACAAAGCGCATTTTCTAGAACTTTGATGGGACACTTGGAATGATATAGAACTTAAAATGGATTTGTGCCTTTTCTAGAACTTATGGTAGGACACTTGGAAATAGCAATTCTAGAACTTAAGATGGGATACTTGGAATAGATCTCGACATTTAGCTACCTCGTCAAACTTCTGGGATAGCCAACCCCCAACTTAAGCAAACTCCATTTGGCAACATGGGAAATTAGTCCTCTTTTATTCTAAGTCAAATTTGACTTAAGTAGGACAGAAGAATTTTTCAAGGTTGTTAAAGTATAGTAGTGCAAATTTAACATAAGATTAAACTAATATTTAAAGAGACTATTGAGGCCAAGTTTAATATTGATGATCCTCTTACATCCTTAGACTATTAGATTGCTAAAATTTTGGATTTTGGCTCTTTTGGTACCGCTCAAACTAATCTTAGTCTTAGAAAGCAACAAATTTTAAAGTGTGTAGATTTGGTAATTGGTGTTCTCCCATTGGTTTCTTTAAGATTAACACAGGTTATTTTGCTTGGGGCAATCCGAGCGAGGTAGGATTGATAAGGATAGTGACGGTTTTGTACACACTCTCTTCTCTCCTTGTGTCAATTTACACAAATAATCAAAGGGAGGCTTGGAAAACTTAGGTGGAAAAAGGCTGGAGAACTTAGGTGGAAAAAGGTTACTTGTGAAACACATTCCTTGATCGTAGTTTCTTTACTAAATAAAAGAAATCTACAAGATTCCTCATGGAGATCAATTCAAATTTTTAGACAAATTATGTTAAAGTCACAAATTTTGACTCCATTTCATTTGTCCATATCCCCAAAGAATGGAATAAGGTGGTTGACTATTCAACCAAATGGACCTCGAAAGAGATGTGTAACTGGAACATTGAAGGCTAGGAAGGATTCTCCTGCAAAAAAATTCATCAAGTTCTTCAACTTATTCAAAATGATCAGCTAGAATAAGTGATGTGTGTTGATTTGCAAAACGATTAGTATGGATGGATTAATAAAAGGAAGTTAAGGTAGCAGAACAACTTCCTACACTAACCTTGAGAGGAAGATAATGCAAAACTTTACAAATCTTTACAACAGTTGCAAAAATTTTACAGAAATGAACATAACTAACATGCACACCACAACTAAGTGATTTGTGTGGGGAAAAACCTTTTGGGAGAAAAATCCCTCACTCCAATAGCCACCCAATATATTGTTAATAAATCAACAACAAATTACAATATGCTTACAAATCTTTACAACGGTTGAAAAAACTTAACAGAAATAAACATAACTAACATGCACACCACAACTAAGTGATTTATGTGGGTAAAATCCTTTTGGGAGAAAAATCCCTCACTCCAAAATCACCCAATATATTGTTAATAAATCAACAACATATTACAATATATTTGCAAAGGAAGCTTCTCATAGGAGTATCACCAATGGAGATCCATAGGCGAAAGAACAGCTATTAGACTCTCAGAATGCATCACAATACACAGTCATAATACAATGCCCTCATTAAAAAAGATTGCTATCTAGGGCAAACAAAGCACACAAAATATCCACCTTTAGATATGTGACCTAATGATTAATTGTCAAGATTTACAATGATAAATTATATAGAAAATGTGGCTTTCGGAGGTGCTGCACCCAAAACCCCCACTACAACAGTTGAAAAAACTTAACAGAAATAAACATAACTAACATACACACCACAACTAAGTGATTTATGTGGGTAAAATCCTCTTGGGAGAAAAATCCCTCACTCCAAAATCGCCCAATATATTGTTAATAAATCAACAATAGATTATAATATACTTGCAAAGGAAGCTTCTCATAGGAGTATCCCCAATGGAGATCCAAAGGCGAAACAACAGCTATTTGACTCTCAGAATGCATCACAATACACAGTCGTAATACAATGTCCTCATTAAAAAAGATTGCTATCTAGGGCAAACAAAGCACAAAAAATATCCACCATTAGATATGTGACCTAATGATTAATTGTCAAGATTTAAAATGATAAATTATATAGAAAATGTGGCTTTCGGAGGTGCTGCACCCAAAACCCCCACTACAAGGGGGCCATCCCCCACAGACCCCACGATCCCCCGCACTCATTCATCAATAGTAACTTTTTTTTATTGCAAAGTTGAGACACCATTTTCCTAACAATTGAAGTGGTAATGTTACTAGTTTTAAGATTGGGTGGTAATACAAGTATCCTCAATATATTATTCTTCTCGAAAAATTGATGGCTATAGCCATCTAAAAATCTACATAGTGTGTATGTAATAAGATTTCTTTAAACTAAGATTTCCTTTTTACCCTCCAAAAAATGACCAATATTGGGAACTACAGGAAAAGTTAGAAACAAAAATGAGGAGAAACCATGTGGGTTAAAAAATTAATTGTCTTTGATCTTTTCAGCAAAAAGGCACTGAACAGCACTAATCATATTGAACCAATCACCCAACAAAATACACTTGGCCAGTTTTACAAGGTTATAATTTCTTACACCATTTCCATAAAATTGCCATTTCTTGTTTTTTTCCCCTTCTTTGTTTTGACGCACAAAACAAGTGTTTTACAATGTTTTTTACACCTCAATTACCTATATTAACTTAAAAAAATTATCCATTTGATCTTATGGATATGAATTCATTCTTTGCCATTTCAACTTAAATAAAGACTATAAGAAATTAGTTATAAGAATTCAACTAGAAAAACTAGCTGAATATTCATGCAGAAAACTGGGAAAGATATCTATCCAGATAGAAAAAGTCTAGTCAAGGCAAAGCACACGCATAATAATTGTAAGCAAACATAAAACAGCTTTATCAAATGCATGTTACCTGAGAAAGGAATCCATCCATGCTTATGGCTTCTAAGTCATCCTTCTCCATTGCATCTTTATAAATGCCATCCTCCCAAGGGCTGCCAAAAGCATGAATTACTCACATCCTAGAATTTAATAACAGAGAATTGAAGTAGTTATATGTAGTAAGTATCTTCTTCTCTAAATGCAGGAAATATATTAAATAACTTTTACAGTTCACTATAATTCACAGTTCTGGCCAACGAAGAATAGCAAACCTATTATGTCACTACCATTATGATTGATCAGATTTAGTTCCCACCGGAATAGTATTAATAGCAAAGGTTTTGAGTATATGATAGATGACATATATAACATTAAATAATGGCCAATATTAAATAATCAACATGGCATTACCTTTCTATGAAGAAGTTGTAACTCATGCATAGTTTGCTCGATTGAATATAATGCCACAGAATATTCTAATTTTAGAAAACACAAAAATAGATTTTAAAAGATCAATAAGATATTATTAAATATATTTTTCAAACATTTGTCATGCATTTGCAAGCTTCACAAATATAGCTGGAAGAAAATATATGCATTACGTTTTGGATTTAAAAAATTGAGGATTGATGTGTGGCTGTGGTAACAGTTAATTAATCAAGTATAATTATTAGCAACCCAAGAGAGCAAATTGCTTAAAATTTGGCATTGCAAAATTTACTCAGTATGACCTTTCATGTTAGCTTTTATTATGTACTTCTGGGATAAAACTCAACTACAGTTCTTTCTATTTTATTGACAGGGATGGGCAGCCTAAGTGAGTTAATCAAGTTTTGGAATATGTATTAAAAACGCATGTTATGGAAAATTGAAACAAATGAAAGGATTATTCCCATTCATTCAAATTCACCTTCTTATGAGATTGTAGCTTATGAGATCAAGAAAACAACTGAAGTTTGTAATCTTCAATGTCAAAAGTCTTTGTACAAAAAATTCCTTCCAAGAATTAGAATAGTGCAGATATTTTAAGGAAGCCCTTGGACATAAGGAAATTCACTTATATTTATAAATTATAATAATATGACATACAAATGTACATCTATATTTCTCTCTCTCTCTCTCTGTGTAGAGAGAGAGAGAGAGGGCGCAAATGGAATTCAATTACCCAGGTCAAAGATGGGAAATGCTAGGATATAAATTGGAAAACAAAAAAAATGATATATTCATTGTAAAAACGATAGAAAACTATTTTTGCTATTTCATGTCAAAATAGCATGTAGAGATAGAAATAGACATTGTATGCTCAAAACAGAACAAATTCAAAGAGTGAGTATGGTGTTACTGTTTAATTAAAAGGGCTGATCATAAAACAATGTGCCATGTTGTCACTGAGCACAGCTTATTATTTTATAGGCAACACTGTTTTTTCAGCTAAAACCTCATTATGGTATTCAATAAAAGAAATTATCTCGCTGGTATTTAGATTTTTAGTTCTAGAACAAATTCATTCAAATAAAAACTTTATACTCAAAGTGCCCTGAGTTGAAGCCTGGCTTCAAAAGCTTCCATCTGTCTGCTGTTTTATATTTTTCAACTTTAAAGGTAAAAATGAACCAAAACAACATACATTTTTATTTGAAAATGTTTCAAACCAACTTTATGTAAGTATGCATGGATGGATGTATGCATGTGCATGTGTGTGTGTGTGTGTGCATATGTGTATGTGTATGTGTATGCATGTCTATGTATATTTATAAATATACATGTGTGTGTGCACATGCACGTGCACATGCAGACACATAGATGCATACATATGTATGGATGTTTTATTGGATCATTCAAAACCACTTTTTGAAAATTCAAGAAAATTTCAGAAACAGCACAGCAAAAGTGATACGTCAAAATTGCTTAAGATTAGTTGTGTTAGCGTTTTAGGTGACTCTACAACACCCCTAGGATCAAATGAAAGCCGAAGATAACTTCCACAAGAGAATGGGAAGACATTTGCATTAAGATGCAAGAATGATATTATTGAGAATGGACATGAATAAAATGTACATAATAGGCCTGCTTATATAGGCAAGGCAATCAGAGACTATGACAAGGAGTAGATAAGTTATCACCCATACAAGGTGGAATCACTTGCCCACCAAAAGTGGGTCATCCTCCATTATGCAATGAAGTGTGTGCAACATGTGGAGGATGATAATGTGATACGTGCACTAAAGGAGGATCTCATACATAAAATGGAATGTGATAACAACTATCACCACCTAAAGTGGAATTTCTCCTACACCATGTGCAAATATAGGTGAAAACTCCTAGGTGTCTTGTACGCAAGCTACTATGCAATACATTATCCTAAGTAAGCTTAAGTAAAGTGTAATTAGTCAATAGTTAATTACACCAACACCCCCCCAATAAGTGCAACTTAGGGGATTGCATTTAAACTCACAATGCAAAATGGGTCCCAGCTACTAGGCCATGTTAGGTACCCATGTACAATGCAAATGCAATGCAATAAATCTCTCATAAAATGGAGAAAAGGAGAAAACCTCATGGGACAAAACTCCCCTCCAAAAAGAGATGCATGGATGGAGGACACAAGACCCCCCAAGGACTACATACATCATGTATATACAATTAAGTATCCCTCCATAGGAAGAAAACAAGGAGATAACTGGGCCCCCCCATAATGGATAATCTCCTGCAAAAATGGTGAGTGTTTGAAGAAAAAACATAGTCCAATGGCCACAAACAACATTTCTCCCCTTCGGAAGAAGATAAACCAAGTACAAATGCAGGAATGCTTCCAATTCTGGATAGGAACTAGGAAGTGGAATCCTAATGAAGTATGATGATGTTGTATTTGAAATCTAAATCTGCTCCTCAAGTGTTGCCATGTCCTTGGATGATGAAGATGTCACGAACCAATCAGGAAGATGTCCAATTACAATAGAAGGTGACAAACAAGGAACCAATGGAAACTGATTGTGAACAAGCTCCAAAGACAAAGATGAAGTGACAACATTGTTGTCGCAACTATCGTCAAATATGAATGATGTCTCTGAAAACTGAATAGGAGTCTCCAAGCTTGAAGAATCCATCACATAACCATGATCAACCTGAACCAAGCAATTTGAAATATCAAGTGAAGGAAGAGACTCATGAATATCAATCTCCAAATAAGGTGAATAAGATTCTCCAACTGTGCTGAGGTTGTCATCAAAGAGAAGAGAAACCCCCTCAAATGTGTCTCCCAAATCTTAAATGTGAGACTCCACAAATAATGAGCCAATATCTAGCAAATAGGAATCCCAATCAGGAAGACAAATAGATATCTCTTGTAATGAATTACTGGAATCACCAACAAGAGATGAATGTGTGATCTCAACTAGAGAAGTAGGCGCTGCAGGTGGAGTCACTGGATCATCCTTACTCTCAAGTAATGCATTATATTCAATCTCATCTAATGTTTTATCATTATAGGGAATGTTATCTACATCATCAACTAGAAGGAGACAATCTGCAACAGGATCATCTGGGAATGGAGGAACATGTAGATCTCTATATATGCTGCCAAATAATTGCCCAAATTGTGTGTGGGCATTGAATACTCAAGATTTTGGAGTAGATTTCATGGCGAAAATCGAAACCAAGACTCAAACCAATCAATCCTCTAATATGACCATTCTTAACTCCCCAAACTATTTTCTTCCACTTTGTCTTTGGCTCAAGAATGAGTCCATAAAGATCAGGCAAGAGATTAAGCCATCTACAATGTCTGATGATTCTTTTTTCCCATGACTCATAATTACTTAGTCAAAGTTATTACAGCTGGATGTGTTCCATATCCCATGATGACATCAATGATACACTTCTCAAATTGCAAATTGAGATCAACAATTGGTTACACCCCACAATAAGACTACAATAGACTTAGATCACTATGCAAAAAATCAAACTGAAGTCTATGCATTACAATTGCAAAACTAAGCCAAATTCTGAAAGTACAATTTTTTATCACAGTCACTATAATCTAATAGTACCACTGTAAAATACATAAAAAATTATGCACTTTCAAAAAAAAATGCACCTGAAAAGGATCCGTATGAAGCCTTAGAAATTGCAAAAATCAGTTTTTGCAATTTTCTGAAACATTTAGGCACAGAGATCAGAAACCGCCACCTACAGCAATGCGTAGATAAGTTATCACCCATACAAGGTGGAATCACATGTCTACCAAAGGTGGATTATCCTCCATTATACAATGAAGTATGTGCAACAAGTGATACGTGCACTAAAGGTGGATCTCACACATAAAATGGAATGTGATAACAACTATCACTACCTAAAGTGGAATTTCTCCTGCACCACGTGCAAATATAGGTGCAAACTCCTAGGTGTCTCGTATCCAAACTACTATGCTATGCATTATCGTAAGTAAGCTTAAGTAAAGTGTAAGTAGTGAATATTTAATTATACCAACAAATTGTAAACTTTCCAAGTTTATTGCTACAATGTATATGTGTATCAGCATGAGTAAAGTTGTAATGTCAGAACTCACATACACTTGCAATTTTCATATTATGTTTTGGTCTGTGCTCATAACCCTAGCAAGATTTTAGGTTCATTTAACCTTGTCTTAGCCTTTTCCCAACCTCAATTTGTGTTTGTGATTATCTGTAATTCTCAACTTTTTTGTGTTAGCTGATATCACTATTGCATTTACCTTATGTAGTACTAACATGTCAGGCATTATGAAAACTTGTATTTGGATGCCAATGTAACATGCATACATTTGCACGATTCACTAGCATAACATTTAAATCAAACAATAGCCAATTTTCTCTTGATGACTAAGATTTGTAAACACCTTGGAACTAATTCCAATGGCCAAACTGAATCCCTTGCCTCTTTATCTCCCTTCTTGGCTTCCATTTGTGAATGCATCAAGCTATCTATCACTCTACAATCAATCTTTCAAAGCTCTCTTTCTTTCAAGCTTCCACGTGACAAGCATTCTTTAGCAACATTTTGAAGGCTTTTGAGCACTTTGTTGTCCAATAAGATTTCTTTGGCATCTATATATCCTTCAGCACATCTAGATTGAGATTCTTGCAAGTTTTCACTGCCATTCATGGTGTGGGGCAATGATGTTTAGACCTTTAATCTTTATTTCCATTTTAAATATGCAATGTGCTAGCACCCATTACGATTTCAGGCACACAGCACCTTTTTTATCAAACTTGTCACCTTATTCTTGAGGACCAAGCAATGTAACTGCCCTCAACCAAAATCCAATAGCGAATTTGAATCCTTAATCTTTAACTTTCATCCTGGCTTCAATCTTTGAAATCCATAACTTCTATATTTCCTCTATAACAAAGCTTGTTTGTGGAAGGTTGAAAGGCTCAACTAGGGGCTTGACCATTTGTGGCAAGACCCCAAGCAATCCAAACCCCCTTTTGTGTCCAAAGTTATAGGTTTCCAACAATACAAATACTTTTTGTAATGACTAGGACAAATTTGTTGAGTGTAGTCGAGAAGTTGTCATGCTCATCAAGTTATCAAATGAAATAATTTTGGAGGTTCCATCAGGCAAAATCTCTATGTAGATTTGGAAGCACTTGCAAGATTTGTACAAGACGTCAAAGAAAGTTATGGCCTTCTTGAAGAATATAGCGCTCTAAATCATGATGGAGAAGATGTCTTTGCAAAATCATTTCAAAAATCAAAGACATTCGCAATCAATTTCAAGTCATAGGTCACAAGACGGAAGAAGAAGATATGGTAGTTATAATGCTCAAAAGCTTACCACGACCATACGAACATTTTATTGAGACACTTAACAAACATCACATCTACCAATGTTGCCTAAAGTTTGAAGATTTGTGCAGCAAGCTCTTGCAACAAGACAGATGGAAGAAGCAATGTGGTAGCAGCCATGAAACATCGAATGTGGCACGCACCTTTGAAAGTTAATTTGATGAAGATTGTGACTAATGAGATCAAGAAAACAATTGAAGTTTGTAATCTTCAACATCAAATGTCCTTGTACACTAAATTCCTTTCAAGAATTAGACTAGTGCAAATATTTCAAGGAAGCCTTTGGAGATATTAAGAATTCACTTATATTTCTAATAATATAACATACACATGTATATCTATAAAAATTTTGAGGATGTATATATAAATATACATGTTATCAATATATTATTTTGAGCTTATGTATCAAGATAAACATGTTATGCATACATAAAATAGTAGCATTCCATTTAAATAGCTTTAACACAATAGGGAAAAAGTGCAAATGAAATTCAATTAATCGGGTTGAAGATGGGAAAAGCTAGGCAAAAGCTTGAAAAACAAAAATAAAAACAATATATTCATCGTAAAAAGTATAGAAAAAGCTAATTTTTGTATTTCATGTCAAAATAGCATGTACAAATAAAAAATAAACATTTGTATGTTCAAAAATGGCAAAATTCAAAAAAGAGTGAGAAGGTTGTTTACTGTATTAAAAAAATGGACTAATCATAAAACAAGTGTACCATGTTGTCATGGAGTGCGGCCTATTATTTTGGTGGCAATTTTATGTTTTTTCAGCTAAAACCTCATTACAATATCAAATAAAAGAATGTCTCATTACTATTTAGACTTTTAATTCTAGAACAAATTCAATCAAAGTAAACAAAAAAAATTCAAAAAATCAAAAAGCCTTGAGTTGAAAGGTAAAAATGAACCAGAACAAGATAGACATTTATTTTAAAAATTTAGAACCAACTTTCTCCCTCGCACAATGCATGCATGCAGGTATATGGATGTATGGATGGATGGATAGATGTTTGTATGCATGCATATGTGTGTGTGTGCATGTATGTATGCATGCATATATGTATGCATGTATTTAGGTGTGTATGTATGTACGAATAAATGTATGTATGTATGTATCTGCATATATGTATGTATATTTTTGCTAGATCCACAAACCACATTTGCAAACCCTTACCAAGGTCTGAGCTCAAATTGACAACACAACAACAAAGCCATAGAGAGCAAATGAAAAGGAGAGTTTATCCAATAAATTGAGAACTATCTCTCTCCTTGAGGGAGCTACATAATCTATCAACCAGGATCCTAGCTAAATCTTGATGCTCCTCTACAGTACCACCCAGCGGCCACTCTAGAGGATCTTTCCAGTAGGTCATCTCCAACTGACCCGTGATCCTAAAAGTCTTGAAGTATTCCACCTTATGCCAGCCAACATTAGTCAAAATATTACAAAGAGACTGTAAATGAGGAAACATTGAAATAATAGGGGTGTGACCATCCCAAGAATCATGCTAAAAAAGTGCTTTAGAGCCCTTGTTCCAAATCTAGAAAATACCCTCCCTAATAAGATTCATTCCGTTTTTGAGAGTATCACAGCTCATATATCCCTTACCAACTGCAGCGTAGCAACTCCCCATAGGTACTTATGAGTGAGAATTTTGGCCCAATCCTGCCCTTAGAAATACACCAAAACCAATATAACTTAGCAGCTAAAATGTTACCAATCAAATCAATTAGCCGAAGCCCCAAACCTCCCTCTTGCTTTGGCCTACAAACTGAATCCCACTTGACCAAGCTCCACTTCCAAGAGAAGAGGTTACCAGTCCAAAGGAATCGATAGAAAGTGCATCAAACTCCTTAACAAAGCTAGAAAGGGCAACATGCACAAAAAATATGTTAATAGAAAGAGCCTGCACCACTGACTTCAAGAGAGTCACCTTCTTGTTCAAACCACTGACGAAAGCTATCTGCAAGTCCAATGGCTAACCTTCTTGTTCAACTTATTCAAAATCCCCTACCAAAACCCTTTGCATTCAAATCAAACAATGGGGTTCCCAAGATACACCAGAGAAAGAGAACCAATATGAAACCTAAGGATTTGAGCAATCTTACTCTGGATAAGCTAGGGTGTATTAAAGAACAAGATAGAAGATTTGTCTTCATTAATTTCATGGCCCAACGCACCCATGTGTGTATCCAAATTTCTTCGAAAAATAACTGCTTCAATGATTCTAGCCAAACCCATCAAGGTTCTATCATCAACAAACCGAAGATGAGAGTAGGGGAGCAAACTATCATACAAACTCCATCCTTGGGTCAAACCTTGTCTAACCCGAGATTTAATAAATCTGCCTAGACCTTCAGCCATGATAATAAACAGATAGGAAGAAAGAGGATCCCCTTGCTGAAGAACCCCAGAAGCAATAAACAACTCAAACGGCTCCCCATTAATAAGAACCAAAAAGGTAGAGATAACACAACTCATGATCAAATTAACCTAGTCACTCACAAATCAAAAAACCCCAAGAACTTTATGTAAGCAAGCCCACTTAACTCTATCAAAAGTTTTTGCCATGTCAAGCATGATAAATATGGTCTTCACCATAGAGGTCAGGATAGAATGAATAGACTCAGCAGCAATCACATTCCCATCAAAAAATTGCCAACCAGCAACAAAACCACAGTCCTTGAAAATCAAAGCTTTGAGGCACGGCTTGAGTCTTTCCGCAATAAATTTTGTGAGGATTTTATAAACCACAGTACAAATAGAAATGGGTGTTAAGTGACCCAGATTATTCGCATCATCTCATTTAGGAATAAGAGCCAGAAAAGTAGAGTTCATGGCCTTTAACATTTGTTTATTTCTTTGCAACTCTTGAACCACCTCCAAAAAATCCAATTTGATAATCTCCCAAAGCTCCTAAAATAATTCTATAAGAAAGCCATCCGAACCTGGGGCTTTTACCTTTTTCCATATGAAACACTACTTCCAATTCCTGCAACAAGATAGGTCTAATGAGGGCCTCATTCATCTCATTAAACGCCCCAAACAAGGAATGCAATCCACGATAGAATCTTCTACATTTGCATGGGTGGAGTCCTTAGGTAAACAAAGCAGAGAAGTATCAAGAATCTTCCTTACATATCTCTCTCATCAAGATAAGTTATGGACCTTCTGAACTCACTACAGAAGTAATAGATTATTTGCAATTCGTCATGATTCTGCTGATACAATCACAATTTTCCAAAAAAATTCAAGACAAAACAATTCAAATTTAATTTTTGGCCACTTAATGATAAAGCCACAACTTTTTACATATAAAATCACCAAAATAGGCAATTCATATAATGTCCTATCCCTGTCAATGTCTGATATTTTAGTTGGAGAGTTATCAAGTCTCATAAGTTTTCTTTTCTATATCAACTACTGGAAAGAACTCTGAGTTTATTGTTTGTAAATGCATTAAACAGTGGGTGTCGTTTGGTAGAATCAAAAAGAAAATATGTAGAGATTCGATTGATGCACAACTTAACCAATGGATATTCAGATTCAAATAAACATATCATAATAAATTTCATTCGTTTATTGCTTAATATCAAAGGCAGGGAATAACTGACTTGCCAGATAATGCAAGATAAATACATACAGTTTGCCTAGCTTGCTAGAGTTTGGTGTCCAACCCAAAGAGGATGGTAAATCTTGCAAAGTTCATAAATTCGCCTAGTATTTTGCCCACCTGTGATGCATGCCACCACAGTCGACTATCTACCTTGACATTTTAACGCCCTGCTATGTATGGAGCAGCTGTGATATCCGACTCACTACCTGTTGTGACGTTTTACACCTCTGTTATGTATAAAGTGACTGATGGTATTTGATTCACTGTCTGCCATGGCGTTTTACACCTCTGCTATGTATGACTATGAAGTAACGGATGATATTTAACTCACTGTCTGCAGTGACGTTTTACACCCCTGTTGTGTAGGGAGTAACTGTGACACCCGACTCGCATCCACTTCAATCCCTCAGCTGTGTGACCAATGACTTTTGTCGCTGCTACCACGCACCTCCCACTACACTCATGTGCTCCAAATATCGTCTATGTTGTCTTCTATAGTGTCGGCCACTCATCAAGCGGAATTCAAAAATCCATCACCCTCTCCCACAACTTCCCACACTCCAGTCGCTTCACCCACTAAACGCGACGTATTGGAAAGGTCACCTCCCGTGCCGGTAGTTCAGAAGGAAAGCGTTCTCCAATCTAGAGGATCCTCAACAATATTTAATCGTATTTCAATGAATGTTATCCCCACTCGAATACCGTAGATAACTACCTTCTTTCACCGCTGGCTCTATGATATATCAATCCATTAATTCTTTAGTGTGTGAGCAAGTTGTGTGACTGCCAGCTCTGAGAAAATGAATAAGATGACTTCCTTGATATATAAACAGACGCTTTAAACTGTTATGCCCAAATTCTGGAGATATGTCTATTCTCCTACTTGCTATGTTTGAAACTAAGAATGCTTATCCAACAACACTAATTTTTGTACTTGCACATTAATCTCCAATGTGACTTCTGAATGACTCCACTATTACCGAGATGTTGGGGCTACGTCCAACTCCTTAGATTTTCCTTAAGGGTTTTCGTCCTCAAGAAATGACCAATCACATAAGCAACCTGATTTGTTTATCTTGTTTACAAATTTCATGGTGTCTTTCCCAAGGAGAGCTTTATGCTTATATAACCTCGATATGAGGGAAAACACTGAAAACTAAGCAATGTGGGATAAAGTGCACTCTCTTAAGTCACTTAAGTTACTTTTTAATATAAAGTGACTTCAAGTCATAAAGTAACTTTATAATCTCATTTTATAAAATAAAGAGACTCAACTATGGAAAAAGGTTCCCAATTACTTAAGATCACCCAACTGAAGCCTATGACTGGTTCGCATCCTCCAGAAGAAGCCATTAGTATATCCGGATGGGGAGATAGACTAATCAAGCGCCATAATGGCCTATCGCGGAGAAGGGGACATTACAATCCTCCCTTCCCGGGATCGCTTGCCCTCAAGCAATCTCAACACAAGGTGCTGCAAAATAGACTCACCCTCCCATGTGGTGTCCTCAATAGGTAAGGCCTTCCAACGGATCAAATACTCTTTGATAGCCTTGTTCTGCAGTTTCCTTTCTCTAACCTCAATCACCTCAGCTGGAACCAAAACCAATTTACCTTCCTCATCAAGCAGGGGTAATCCAACTGAAGGAACTATCTGCTACCCAATCGCCTTCTTAAGGCAAGACACGTGAAATATATTGTGAATCCTACTGTCTGTCGGTAGCTCAAGCTCATAAGCCACCTCACCAACCCTCCTGGAAATGCGATAGGGACCATAAAATCGGTGCTTAAACTTTTCTGACCCACTCTTCTTCAAAGAACTCTGCTTGTACAGCTGGAGACGAAGGTAGACCATACCCCTTGAATCAAAGTTCTGCTCTGTCCGATGTCGATCAACGTACATCTTTTTCTAATTTTGTGCCCTCTGAATGTTCTCCCTGAGAGATCTAAGAATATCCTGATGATCTTGTAATCAATCTCTCGCAATTGGTGCCTTGTTGTCCTGTAGAGCCAAGTCTATAAATGATAGGGGTTCGCTGCCATAGAGAGACCGAAATGGTGACATGCCAATAGTCATGTAATAGGTGGAGTTGTAGCAAAACTCCCCCAAATACAACCAGTTCACCCATGCCCTCTGCTATCCCGCTACATAGTTTCGGAGATAACCTTCCACCCATTTGTTCACAATCTCCATCTAACCATCTGTCTGTGGGTGGTAACTGGTGATGGGAGTCAACTCGGTGCCTGCCAATCTGAATAACTCCTGCCAAAAGGTGTTGAGGAACTTATTGTCTCTGTCGCTCACAATGGTCTTGGGGAGACCATGCAGTCTAAAAATCTCTCAAAAGAAAAGCTCAGCTACCTGCGAAGCTGACCAATCTGTTGCGATAGCGAAGAAGTGAGCGAATTTAATAAGTTTGTCCACCACCACAAAGATGCTATCCCTACCCTGCACTCTCGGCAACCCTGTAATAAAATCCATCGAAATAACCTCCCATCTCTGAGCTAGAACAGGAAGGGGCTACAACAAGCTGACAGGATGCCCGTGCTTGGACTTGTTCTGCTGACAAGTCTGGCACTCTCTGCCATGCTGAGGGACATCATCCTTGAGGCCTTTCCAAGAGAACCTCTCTCTGACCTACCTGTAGGTTTTAAAAAAACTCGGATGTCCTGTTGTGGGCGCATCATGAACAGCATTCATCACCTTAGCCTTAAGCTTAGAACCTGGTACTAGGTTAATCCTATCCTTATAGAAGATGATATCATCGATTACCTTGTACCTACTATCCTGGAGCTGAGCATCCAAAATCTGACAAGCTTGAGTATTTTTAGAATACTCAACCAGCAAATGAGATTTCCAACCTGCGGAGATCTCTGATAAGGCACAACAAACCACTACTAGGGGTCTTCTGGAAAGAGCATCAACCACAATGTTATTTTTGCCTTTGACATACTCAATGTCATAATCATATACTTGGATTTAACTGACCCACTTTTGTTGTCTTTCATTCAACTCTTTCTGTTCCAAGAAGTAGCGCAGGCTATTGTGGTCTGTCTTAACTGTAAACTTGCCACCCACTAGATACTATCTGAATTTAGCCAAGGTGTGCATAATGGCAAGTATCTCCTTGTCATAAGTAGAATACAACCTCTCATTGTCCTTAAGCTTCCTGCTCTTGAAAGCTATGGGATGTCTATCCTGCATCAGCACTGCACCAATCCCATTCCCTGAAAAGCATCGCATTCTAGAACAAATGGATGAGAGAAGTCTGAAAGTGCTAGAACCAGGCAAGTACTCATGACTGTCTAAAGTCTGTCAAAGACTACCTCTGCCTCAACTGTCCACTTGAAAGCCCCTTTCCGAGTAAGATCGGTGACGGGTGTTGTTGTCTGAGAGAATCCCTTCACGAACTTCCTGTAATAAGAGCATAATCCAAGGAAACCCCTCAAATCTGACACATTCCTTGGTGGTGGCCAATCAAGAATTGCCTGAATTTTCTGTTGGTGAACCTTAACTCCATTTGCCCCTATCACGTGCCCCAGGTAGAGAATCTCAGTCAATCCAAACTCACACTTGGATTCTTTCACAAACAGAGACTGCTCCTACATAATGCTGAGAATCTCATCCAAGTGTCGTAAGTGCTCCTCCCATGTCCTGCTAAAGACCATAATGTCATCAAAGAATACCAAGACACTTTTGCGCAACTGCTTTTTGAATATATGATTCGTGCATGACTGAAAAGTAGCAGGCGCGTTAGTGAGCCCAAATGGCATCACTAGAAACTCGTAGTGCCCGTAGTGACATCTGAATGATGTGTTATGAACATCCTCCTCACAAACATGTATCTGATGGAATCCTGATAGAAGATCTATCTTCGAAAAATAAACTGCCCCATGTAGGTCATCTAACAACTCATCAATCCGGGGGATGGGATACCTATTCTTAATAATTCTCTTATTGAGTGCACGGTAGTCAATGCAAATAGGAAGAGTACCATCCTTCACCAAAACTACTGAAGAAGCAAAGGGGCTGAAACTGGGCTTGATGTGCCCCATATCTAGAAGTTCCTTTATCGTCTTCTCTATTTCTTCCTTATAGTGTCTGGGGTGACGATAAGGAGTAGTGATCACGGGCTTGGCGCCCTCCTCCATCTCAATGATGTGCTCAAAACCTCTGTCTGGAGGTATACCTGGAGGGATGTCCTCAAAAACCCGTTTGTGATTGTCAAGCACATTCTGGACATCAATGTGAACCTGTTGAACTGAACCTGGTGTGCGTTTAGAGGATATGAAACACGGGGCTGCCCACTCCATATCGCTATGCCTCATGATGGCCTCCATCTTGTGAGTCGATACTAACATGGGCCCGCCATCTGGCATGGCCTTAAGAACAATTTGTTGATCACCCTACATAAACTCCAACTGTTTCAACTTGTGATCAATAGTGTATCTTTCTAGAGTTTGTAACCACTGCATACCAAAAATAGTATCAAGGCTATCCAAGTCAATGACAACTCAACAAGTCTCCTCCGGCCACCTTAACCTCAAACTCGAGAATGCCATCTACTTGTAATCTCCTCCTGGAGACCATACCTGTGTTGATAAAATTATGAGTGGCACCTGTATCAAATAGGCAAATGATTCTGTCCTCTAACCACTCTCTTCAAACGGAAAGGGTGACATGTGGAGATCCCTGAAAGGGATGTAAAAGTAACAGGGGGCTGCTCATGGGGGGCTTTCCTCTTCTTTTCTTCTGTTGATTGTTCTTCCTGAGCCTCTTCATCGCTGTCCTCATCATTGCTGCCCACATGTTGTTCGCATTCACCATCGGAAGCCACCTCAATGTAATGTATCTTGCCTTTCCCAAGGCACCTGTGGTCTGGAGTCCAAGGCTCTCTACACATGAAGCACAATTTCCTCTTTCTCAACTCGTTTCTGGTCTCAAAATCCAACCTAGGGGGCATACTCTTATTCTGATTTTTGTTCTTTTGGAAAGAAGAGGATCCCTTAAATGTTTTCTTAGGTGGCTGCAGTATGGAAGGAGGTGAATCCAAGTCATGTGCTAATTTAATAGCGTCATCCAAAGTGTTTGGCTTGAGAACTCTAACCAAACCTCTGAATCTATCTTGTAGGCCCTCAACAAACAGCATCACTATCCTCTTTTCAGACATATCTGGAACTGTGATTGAAATCCTCTGAAACTCATCAATATAGTGGTCCAAAGATCCACTCTGTCTCAGCTGGGCTAACTCCCTGTGATAAACCTCTATGTCTTTCCTGTCAAAACGGGTAATCAAATCCATGTTGAAGGTCTAATAAGAAGTAATCAGCCAATGATCCTGGGTAACAAGACCATGATGCCACAAGTCATATGTTGCTCCCTCTAAATGCATTGCGGCAAACTTAATAGCCTCCGTCTCTGACATGGGTTTGAGGGTCAGTTAGGTGTCTAGCTTGTGAATCCAAGCTCTTGCAGATGTCTTACCGCTGCCATCAAATGTAGGGAGAGTTAATTTATTCATTGCATGTTTCAAATCCTTGATCTGACCTCTGGGTCTCCTATCCTGCTGAGTCCTGCTGAATTCTGTCTTCTGAACCATGTACTGGAGAAAGGTTAAATCAGCTTTGACATTATCTGGTAACATATCCCACTCATCATGCATGGTCATCACATTCTCTGGAAGAATGCCCGCTGCCTCAGGCAGTGCTATCTCTTACCCTACATTATTCTCCGCAAAGTTAGGTATAAGGGGCCTATCTGAAGTAGGAGTGGGGGCTCTAGCTGCCCTAGGTGATCCTGCTACACTGCCTCCACCACTGTGATGGCTCTGGGGTCTCCTGGATGTTACTATCAATTGTTGGATAACCCCTGTAAGCTGTTGTAATACATCAGCAATATGATCCTGTCTGTCTCGTATGGCCCTCAATGTTTCCCAGGCCTCTCTATCTGTATCCTCAGCCATATTTGTACCCGGAGTAACCTATTCAAATATAATTTCCTTGTCTGCTTCGGTATGACTATTCTCTATGTGAACCTGTACTGAAGATTTTGGTTGTTCCTGTTCAACTCTGTTATGTTTAAAGTTGTAAGACATGTGCCTGCTATGCTTACCTACTCAACATTGTCACGGTTGAACCAGCCTGTTAATCTCAAAATCTAACCCACTAGGATGGCAAGATCAAAGGCTCTGATACCACTATAATGTCCTATTCCTGTCAGTGTCTGGTATTTTAGTTGGAGAGTTATTAAGTCGCATAAGTTTTCTTTTCTATATCAGCTGCTGGAAAGAACTCTGAGTTTATTGTTTGTATATGCATTAAACAGTGGGTGTCGTTTGGTAGAATCACAAAGAAAATATGCAGAGATTCAATTGATGCACAACTTAACCAATAGATATTCAGATTCAAATAAACATACCATAATAAATTTCATCCGTTTATTGCTTAATATCAAAGGCAAGGAATAACCGACTTGCAAGATAATGTGAGATAAATACATACAGTTTGCCCAGCTTGCTAGAGCTTGGTGTCCAACCCAAAGAGGATGGTAAATCTTGCTAAGTTCCTGAATTCGCCAAGTATTATGCTCGCATGTAATGCATGCCACCACAGTTGACTATCTACCTTGACATTTTAACGCCCTGCTATGTACGAAGCAGCTGTGATATCCGACTCACTGCCTGTTGTGACATTTTACACCTCTGCTATGTATGAAGTGACTGATGTTATTCGACTCATTGTTTGTCATGTCGTTTTACACCTCTGCTATGTATGACTACGAAGTAACATATGATATTCAACTCACTGTCTGCAGTGACGTTTTACACCCCTGTTGTGTAGGGAGCAACTGTGAAACCCGACTCGCATCCACTTCAATCCCTTAGCCGCGCGACCAATGACTTTCATCGCTACTACCATGCACCTCCCACTGCACTCTCGTGCTCCAAATACCGTCTCTGTTGTCTTCTATGGTGTCGGCCACTCATCAAGCGAAATACATAAATCCGTCACCCTCTCCTGCAACTTCCCACACTCCAGTCGCTTCACCCACTAAACACGGCGTATTGGAAAGGTCACCTCCTGTGTCGGTAGTTTAGAAGGAAAGCGTTCTCCAATCTACACGATCCTCAACAATATTTAATCGTATTTCAATGAATGTTATCCCCACTCGAATACTGTAGATAACTACCTTCTTTCATTGTTGGCTCTATGATATATCAATCCATTAATTCTTTAGTGTGTGAGCAAGTTGTGTGACTACCAGCTCTGAGAAAATGAATACGATGACTTCCTTGATATGTAAACCGACGATTTAAACTGTTATGCCCAAATTTTGGAGATGTCTATTCTCCTGCTTGCTATGTTTGAAACTAAGAATGCTTATCCAATAACACTGATTTCTATACTTACACATTAATCTCCAATGTGAAATATGAATGACTCCACTATTACCGAGATGCTGGGGCTACGTCCAACTCCTCAAATTTTCCTTAAGGGTTTCCGTCCTCAAGAAATGACCAGTCACATAAGCAACCTGATTTGTTTATCTTGTTTATAAATTTCATGGTGTCTTTCCCAAGGAGAGCTTTATATAACCTCGATATGAGGGAAAACACTGAAAACTAAGCAATGTGGGATAAAGTGCACTCTCTTAAGTCACTTAAGTTGCTTTTTAATATAAAGTGACTTTAAGTCATAAAGTAACTTTATAATCTCATTTTATAAAAAAAGGTGACTAAACTATGGAAAAAGGTTCCCAATTACTTAAAATTACCCAACTGAAGCCTGTGACTGACTGGCATCCTCCAGAAGAAGCCATTAGTCTATCCGGATGGGGAGATAAACTAATAAGGCGCCATAATGGCCTATCGCAGAGAAGGGGACATTACAATTCATGATTACTCGTGATTCATTTCAAAAAAAAATCACAATTTTTGCTTCTATGGTCATCATGAAGCTTGATTCTTCTATTATAGATGGAATTCACAGAATTGTGCCTATGTAGTTGTCAATATTGATAGAGAAATTATCATGATTGCTTTTGCATGATTAATATTATGTTATGTTCACAAGTATTGTATTGCAAATATGGTTATGGCATGTTCTTTAGCATTTCCTCTCTATGAATGGAATAGTAAGGATATCACTATTTCAATGGTGGCACCCAACCAACTTTTCAAATTTTTGCAGCTCCAGTTGTTCTGAGAGGCAAACATCGAGCCACAAGTAGCATTGAAGGAGAGGGTGAGATTGTTATATGAATTTGTTTCTACATAAAATGCATTCACAACTCATTTCAGTATCTTGTAATTTGCCTTGTGCATTTTGTACATGCATATTAATGTAATGAAAATTATGTTGTTTTTTTATCACGGTATGGCATTTTGAAATCTATAATTACTACATAAGTTGAATTATAATATTGAACTATTGTTATTGTGTATATGGTGTGTATACTTAATTATAGAGCCTTAAAATGTTATCCTACACTCAATGATGTAAGCTTCTAGCTTATAGCAAATACAGTAATGGGTTACAAACTTAAGGGTACACTTAAACAAAAAGACCCTAAACTTGGGTTGGAACTTTGAGATGGTGCAAATAGTTGTTTAAACTTAGAATTTGTGCCCTGATTTTGTGCATATTTATATTACAAATATAAGATTATAAACAATGGAGAAAAATATCCACCAAGGAGCTCCACTATCAATAACTATATCCATCTTGGATCATGTCAGCTATTTGGTGGAGGTTACCAACCTGTGACCTTTCAATGCCTATAAGCCTTAAATAATGAACACCAGGAATTATCACATAACGTATTTTGTCATATAGAATGTGTTATTGTCTCATTTCCAATATCCAATAAAAATAACTGCAAAAAATTCACTGCGATCAATCACAAGCAAAATCTGAGTTTAAGTTTTTGATGTAGATGACTGTTGAGAACATAGATTCAAATTTCAGATTTAACTAAGGTATTCAATGAAAGGATGTCAGCCATAACAAGACATGCAACAAACTTAGATGAATGATAAATATGATAAATACTATATAGGTGGCTCGGATTTGTAATTTCCTGACACTGTCAGTTTAACTGTTTAAACATTCAAAGGCTTTGGATATGGAACACTCTGTGACTCCCAAAATAAACATTCAAATCATAATACCTTTCTGGAGCTGTTGAGAAAAGATCTTCAAGCTCTAGCGGCCGCAATGCTCCATCCTAAAATCGCTTTCAAGAACATATTAAGAAATATGAAGGCATAGCATTCTTTTAAAAAATCCCTAGTAAGGATTTCATATCTGTCATGGTATAACCATGATTGATATGAAGCCCTGACCAAGGCCTATATAGAAAATAAACGATGTCAAAGATGCTCCAGTAATTGCTTTAAATAATAAGATTATGGGTTAACATGAAAGATGAAACAGAAAAGGATTCTGCTCAAACAGCAATTTTTTAATAAAAGGGATAAATTGCAAAGAAAAAGATCCAAGAAAAATCAGTTTGCTCTTAAAAAATCCAAAAATTTAATTGTACGAAGTAGAATTTTGAAAAGCTTACACCATCAATGTCGAACAACAAAAATATTCCCTTCAAGAAATCAATAGCTTCATTAGTTAGCTCTACACTCTGCACACATAAGTCACAAAACAATTGGAAACTTTGTCAAACGAAGTTAAAGATGCAAATGACATATTTCAAAATTCATTCACTTATCAAATAACCTGTCTTAACAAAACCAATGTATATCAGCTAACTTTGATTTCCAACAAAAATTAAACATACAAGATTTACTTTTAGGACTCCAATACTATGACCTGTCTCACATATATGATGGTTTCCTTGACGTTGTGTTTTCAATGTATTAATTTTCTAAGTAAAGACATAGCTATCTTGGTATTCCTTATGTTCCTGTGAATTGATAGTTAGTATAAAGTCATTAGTTTCTTGACTCCCGCCTTTACATAAATTCAAAATTGATGATCCAGACTGTTCCACAAACTAATACATTCTCTCATATATACATTAAGTAAAATGATCAGAAATAGAATAACAATAAATTATCAATGTACGTCTAAGATGGTGTGGCTTCAAAGTTCCTTCCTAGATCGGAGAAGGCGGACAAGAGACGGTCTCTGAAAGGGCCAGGGCCAAATGGTCTCCTCCAGCAGAGGGTTGGTAGAAACTGAACTTCAACAGATCTTCCAGGGGTAACCCGGAGGTTTCAGGAACAAGCGGAATAGTTAGAGATAGCCATGGCAACATTTTGGTAGAATATGCTAAATCTTTGCCCATCGGTACCAATAATGAGGCAGAACTTTTGCTGGTGATTTATGGTCCAATTGTGTAACAGTAAAGGCATTAGAAACTTGGAAATAGAAGGAGACTCGGCTATTGCAGTAAATGCTTTGAGGAAGAGTGATATTCCAAGTTGGCAACTTAAAGCTAATTTAGAGAAGGCTATAGAGCTGCTATCCTCATTTGTGTTGACAACTACCAACCACAATTGTAATGTGGAAGCTGATTCACTTGCTAATCAAAGTGCTGATGGGATTGATAAGATATATCTGAATCACAGATGTAGGGTGGCATTTGGGATGTCAGTACTTTCATCCCAAACGAAATCATGATGACATCATTAACTAACATGGCTCAAAATTTGGAGTTGTCTCTACAATCAATACCTTTACTCTCCTCTTTGGGGAAAGATTTTTCTTGGAATCAGTAAATCCTAACGGAATTGAGTATGTCCTTTGAGGAATGTGTCACTATTTTGCACTCTCTTAGGACAATGCATTAATGATACGGGATCATTAAAAAAGATGGTGCCTTAGAATTGGCAGCTGCTTTTCTATTTATTCACACTGGGATTCAGTTTTCTTCATTTTTATTTTTACTTTGCAAGTCTGTGGTGAAGTTGGTAGGCATGGAGTGTCCCATTCGCCTGAGAAGCAATAAGAGGCGAATCGTATTTCTGGGACATGTCTCAGACATGAGACTGCATTGCATATGCAAGGATGCTGGGCTCCTTACTATGGAAACAATCAGAATGGTCTTAGGCAGAGAATTTATTGTCTCTACAGACCGCTATCGTGTCAATACGGACATTACTTCCAGGTTCTTGTCATCCCTGTTGGATTTGGGAGGAGAGAAAGTTGATATGTTACTGTTGCTAAGAGAAATACTTAAGGAAGATTTCTTGGTTGATGATATAGATGTCATGGTGTTTGCAGAGGTTGGGGTTGGTATTCCTTGGCCATGTGATCTCCCCAAGCTTCTACAACCGGAATCCAATGTGGCTCCCCAACCTTTTATCATGAATCTTGATAAGGAAGCCTTGGCAAGGCACAGGAACTGGGCAGCAGTGGGTTGAGACTTGCTGCGGAAATGGAAATACATAGACATGGAGCCTACCTTCAAATGGTTGGAAGACTTTGCAGAGGTAATTTGTTCAGAAGCTTTTTATAAAGAATAGGAGTATGCAAGACTCTTTTTGAAATATTGGTTTTTACGTGATAAGAGTTAGTGTTTGTGGGGGATGAAGTGGCTTTTGCTTGGGCGAGGTTAGCAGAAGGCGTTAGTTGAACACTCGACAACAATGCTGGGCAGTGGATGAAGTTTTTTGTTGTGAGCTTCGTGCATTTTACAGAGATTCGGGATAGTTATACTGTATAGGATAGAAATTATCCCAATGATGTATAGAAAATTATAATGCTATATGTGGCTCCAGTATGGAAATTCAATGTATGGGCTGGTATTAAAGTCATATTATATAGATGCTGTTTTGGTACAAGGGATTATGTTATGCCCTAGACAAACTGGTTTGGACAAGGGCTTTTGTTAAGCTTTTGATGGTTTGTAATATTTAATGCTATTAATACAATGCTCGTGACTTCAGTTGCATTTTACGGATCAAAAAAAAATTATCTATGTCATATATAGTAGCTGATGAGTTTGCAATATAATTCAACTCCACTTTAAGCACAGATTCCAAAGAATTCGCAGCGTACTCTTGTATAATGACTAGTTGGCAACTAGTGGTTATTTACCATCTATTGACAGCTCTACAGTCACGGGAGCTTATGCATTGATGAAGTCTAACATATAGAATTCAGATATGTTAAACAACTACTCTAAAAGTTTCAAAAAGATATGAGGGGCATTATTCATGACTCACTAATAGTGAATATTAGCAAGGAATGACACCAATCTCTACTGGATAAACAGGCTGTCTCGGTGTACAAGATAGTTCTTTTGAATATTTTTGGATTGGTCCGAGTCTTGATATTAAGGTTCCTAACAAGCTTACCCTCCTACAAACCAAACTTAGAGCACACTACATATATTTTCCAAATTTGACCAAAAAAAAAAGTTAACCAGTTTCAAGTTTTCAACCATAACATAGTCATATGATGCTTTCTAGTCTGAGATTTAGAATAGAGAAAATAACCTCATAATCTGCCTACAAAAGAAAAATTAGTAAAAATTTGTTTGTTTGATTGTCTAAATAATTTTTTAAAAAAAGTCACAGGCCTAGCTATAATTTTATGTCTTTTGTGGCATATGTCCCAAGACTTGAAGGTCTCACAACAAACTCAAGAATCAGAAAATCAAGACTAGAAATTGAAATCAGAATGTTGGGAGCTCAAAAAATGCCTCAGTAATTTATACTTACTACTTAGTGCATATCATCATTGGTGGGTACAGATTAGAAGATTGCATACAGCACTTTCCATAGTTGACAGGATTTTCAATAACATCTATGCTCGAAAAGAGCCTCTCCTCTATATTCCCACTAATGAATAAAGTATAGCTTTTGGTTAGATTTTTTAACTGCCTTTACCTTTGATGGAGATTTATGTTTCCTGATGCATACAAATTACTTGTGTTGATCACTGTGCTTTCCACAACTTTCATTGTTTTATAAAATTATACTGATGATGTGAGTTATTGGACTAAATAATAATTACACAAAAGTTGCTATGGATCATTGTTCCAACATAGCTACATGTATTTAGTTAATTTCAGCTTTCATTGTGTGTATTATTGGTCTGAGTGCATTTACAACACAATAAGAATGCATATACATTTGATATTCAGAGTGGAGACATATATTTGAGCATGAACACATCCAATGCAGCAATAGGTACGTAGGGGGCAGCATATCACCTCAGAATTGAACAGTTAACACCTTGTCATGAGCACCATCCTTCTCTTTATACTTAAGCATTGCCTGGCTATGTAAGATGGTCTTCTAATCACTTTGTAAGCAGCAAATCACTGATATTACCAACTACCAATCATTATGGAGTTATTACCTGGTGAATTAAGTTGTGGAGGACCTTAAACATGTTAGTGTGATTATTCAATTGCACCTTATTATTTAAGTTTACTCCAATAAATTATTTAATTACTTAAGTAGGATAGAATAAATGAGGACATGTTGTTTCCTTCTTTAACGGGATTCTACATTTTTAGTTATCACTCAGATTTGGAAACATAGTTAAAGCAATCCATTCTTTTTTTATTTTGTCATCTTCCTCAACCTCATCAGATTTAGAAGCTTGAGTCTATATATTGTACGTCCCTTCCACTGAAGAATCAATTTCATACTAATCTCTCCATATTCTCGATATTGGATTTTAGCTGATATTTGCATTCTGCTCCATCTATGCGTTCACTTTAGATTTTGTAATATTCTATTGTCACCTAGATCTAAGCTTGTATTTGGATTTTCATAAAATCCTATATGGTATCAAAGCCATGTTGATGCCTTAAGCTGATTCGTAGAATTTCAAAAATAAAGGTTTCAATCGAACCTTTAAAGGAGAGTTATTATATCAAATTGTGAAAGGGTTTTTCTATCTGATTTTTATTGCAGGTGAATTTTGGAGCTTGATGGTTCAAATGTGATCTCACCACAACATTAAGGAAGCTTGAAAAAAGTAAAAATTTGATTTTGTTTCACCAAAGTGAAAATCAAAGCTCAGAAAGCTCAATCGCAAATAGGAATTTGATCGTGATATTGCTATCAGGATTTAACTGTGTAGTTTTTTTAGTCGAACTCATTGACCCATATTTCATGAGTAGTGGTTCACACGAACCCATCTCTCGTGAGAATGAATGGAACACTTAGTACTCATTGCATCTAGGTGATGCTCACAAGAAAGAAGCACTGGGACTTCCCAGGATGTCACCCATCCCAATACTACTCTAGCTCGAGCGCATCATCAAATTTGACATACAACTTGTTTATAGGGTACTTTTAGATAAAATAGGGCCTACTATTCTGTCCAGAAGACCTGAAAACTCTCATCTTCATGTAAAATATGTCTAGGTTCAATGAGGTGATAATCTGAAGCAAAAAAAATTGCTTGTCAGCTATGCTCCACAGGGACGCGTCCCCTATGATTTTTGACATGTTCCCGTACCAGGGACGGAACAGGGATGCAGGGATGGTTTTTTGTCGTCCCCCAGGTCGTTCCCAAACAGGCCAAATCAGGGACCGTCCCCGAAACAGCATTTTTGAGACCAGTCGAAACGAGGGGACGGGAATCAGTACATGGCCGTCCCTTGTCCATACCCTGTACTGATTCCTGTCCCCCTTTTCCCAGTCGGCACTTGGACAGCGACTGAGCCAAAAAAAAAAAATTTATTTGACCGCGCGGGCCCCACGTGGCTTCTAACTTATAATACAATAATCTAAACCCTATTTTGACCATTAAAACACTAAAAGTGTAAGTCTTCTTCTCATTTATAGTTTTATCAAAGTTGCTAAGAGGAAGAGGAAAACATAGAGCAGCAACAGCAGTGAGGAAAGATT
>MU226298.1:258845-277467 GCA_018584345.1 Thuja plicata
ATATATATATATATATATATATATATATATATATATATATATATCGATCATATACAGATCGAATACACTAAAGTAATGAGCCCTGCACAAAACAAAACTCTAAGCCAAGAACTAACTCCACAACTAGACCTGAAAATACAGTCCCGCTTTTTTGAGAATAAAAGTGTCGTAAGAGCCTTTTTTTTCATGCTCTTTATCCATTGAAGCAACATCGAAGATGAAGAGTCTCACGCAGAATGTGAAGAGTTGACGGTTACAAGCACCGACCATTCACCATAGCATTTACGATGATTGAATACATAAACCAACGGCATACTTCATAGACACGAACCGTCATCATCTATCCCACGTTGTATACATAAGCAAAGTCATACCGTTTGTGATACCAAGTCATCACATACTCAACAATAACAAAAGATGAACGGAATAATATAACAAAGAGAATCGATGAGAACAAAAATGGCTTGACAATGAAAAGCAGTCGCACAAAGACGAAAAGCAGAGCAGATGTAATAACAGAAAGGTGTTGATACATATCTCCAGCGAATACAAAGCCTCTCACAGTAAGAACAATAGATAGAATAGAATAGCATCATTGTAGACAGAGTAAGTAGCTCCTGAGAATTCAGCAATTGAGAAACAAAAGTATAGTACAATATCACAGGTATGAATAATATATCTCACTGCTACTAGAACTTTAACACTCCTCAGCAAGAGAGAGATTATTCATACGTCATGGCATTACTCAACATGAAAAACATAAGAGCCTGCATCCAAAAATGTCAATAACAAAGTCTCATCACAAATTTTCTCACCATGATAGTGTCATCTCAGCATGAAATTCACCATAGCTGCTCCTAGAGGGTGAAAGAAACAGAAAAACTAAGTCATGGTAAGTCATGGAGTCTCTCACATAACATCCACCATGGTTACTCCTAGAGGGTGGATCCACCATGGCTACTCCCAGAAGGTGGAACAAGGGTTTTCACCTCAAACTTCTCTCACAAAGAAGAATGCATTAACAAGGGCTTGCACCTCAAACTTCTCTCATAGAGAAAAATGCATTAACAAGGGCTTGCACCTCAAACTTCTCTTGCAGAGAAGAATGCATTAACAACAAGGATAAGCATCACTAAGGCTGAGACTCTCTCTCAGCAAGAGCATCATTCTCCACAATACCAAGCTTATCTCAAAAATAAAAATAAAACTTCACTCTGGGAAGAGGCCTGGTGAGAATGTTTGTTGTTTGCTCTTCTGTGTAAATGTACTTGAGCTCAACTGCTTTCCTTTGAACCATATCTCTTAAGTAATGATACTTGATTTCCACATGCTTGATTCTATTGTGAAAAACAGGATTAACCAAAAGCTTCACGCAGCTTTGGTTATCACAAAGAATTACGATAGGTTCCAAAGGATGCCGAAATAGTCCTGCAAGAAGTTTACGAAGCTATACTACTTCTCTTGCAGACACACAAGCTGCAACATATTCAGCTTCAGTTGTACTCTGAGCAATACATGATTGTTTCCTGCTGCACCAGGAAATCATAGCTGAACCTAAGCTGAACAACCTGAAGTGCTCTTTTTGTCAAGCACACATCCTACCCAATCTGAATCAAAATAACCCTGCAAGTTCAGCTCTTCACAAGAAGAATATTTCAGACCATATCCCATTGTACCACGCACATATCTCGGAATATGTTTGGCTGCAACAAGATGAATCTGTCTAGGTTCACACATGAACTGACTGAGAGCAATAACAGAATTACATATATCAAGCCTAGTATTAACCAAATATATTAAAGAACTAATTATTTGTCTGTACATAGTGGGATCAACTATATCTGAATTGGCTGCAACCTCATGTAACTTTTTCAAATTAGCTTCCATAAGAGTTGCCATGGACTTACAGTCTAACATACCAAACCTTTTCAAAATATCAATGGCATATTTCTCTTGACTCACAATAATCTCAAATGGTCTTTGCCATACTTCAAGTCCAAGGAAGTAGTGCATAAGACTGAGATCTTTCATCTCAAATTCAGAAGCTAACTCCTTACATTTAATAATGAGATCATCTTCACCAGTGAGAAACAAATCATCAACATAAAGTACTAAGATTAAGACTTTATCGTCATTTACCTTGAAGTATAAATTTGGATCAGCATCATTCTTTAAAAAGCCCAAGCTCAACAAATAATGATCAATTCTCTCATATCATGCATGTGGAGCTTGCTTAAGGCCATACAAGGCCTTTTTCAATCTGCACATATGTGATTCCTTCTCATGAATCACAAAGCCCTCTGGTTGCTCAATGAAAACTTCTTCAATTACCCCAATTCAAGAATGTCGTCCTCACATCCATTTGATGAAGTTTCCATCCTTTAACTGATGCAACAGTTATGATAGTTCTAATAGAAGTGCATCATGCTACAGGAGCAAAAGTCTCCACGTAATCTATACCTTCCTTTTGAGAAAACCCTCTAGCAACAAATCTGGCTTATTATTTTTCAACACCCCCATCAGCTAGATGTTTGATTTTGAACAGCCACTTAGAAGTGACAACAGATTTATCTTTAGGCCTAGGAACAATGTCCTAAACATCATTCTTGATTATGGATTGATACTCCTCCATCATGGCATCCTTCCATACTTGCTGATTTGAAGCCTCCTCAAAACTTGAAACGTCGGATGTTATAATATGACTCATCAAAGCAAGATATCCTGCAAACTTATGAGGTCTTTTACTTTCCCTTAAAGTACCACGTGGGGTTGCATATTTTACAGCCTCTTGCATTGTATGCCTAGCCCACAAAGGTCTCTTCCTGTCAAAAGAAGCATTACTTGGACCAGCAGAAGAATCTATTGGATCAATGGCATCAACAAGATCAACAAACTCTTCTAACTCAGTAGTCTCCCTCTGAATCTTTGAAAGAGAATCCGGGACAGCAATATCCATATCTTGAGAAGGCTCAAGATCTTCTCTATCAATTTCCATATTGGATTCTTTAGATCTTTTGCAAGCTATATCTTCTTCAAAAGAGACATCTCTGCTGATTTCAATCTGCTTTTGACCGTGAATGTAAATTTTGTATGCTTTTGATGATTCACTATAACCAACAAAGATGTCTTTCTTTCCTGAAGGTTCTAACTTAGTCCTTTTATCTTTTGGAACATGAATGTAGACTGGACATCCAAAAATTCTGAGATGACTACTATCAGGTTTAGAACTTGTGAATGCTTCTTCAGGGGTCATATTATCTAGGATTTGGTGTGGACTACAATTTTGAACATATATTGTTGTCTTGCAAGCTTCTGCCCATAAAAATGTTTGAAGACCTTGATCATGGATCATGGCCTTTGTTGCCTCAACAATGGGCATGTTCTTTCTTTCAGCTACACCGTCCTGTTGTGGATTATAAGGGACACAAAACTCCCTCTTAATCCCAGATTCAATACAAAAAATGTGAAATACACCAGAAGTATATTCACCCCCTTTATCAGACCTTAAAACCTTTATCTTCTTATTGGACAATTTTTTTACAAGAGCTTTAAATTCTTTAAATTTGGACAGCGCTTCATCAGACTCTTTAGATTTAAGAAAATAAATTCACGACTTACGGGAGAAGTCATTAATAAAAGTAACATAATACCAAAAGCCACTTAAAGAAGCAACAGACACAGGACCACACAAGTCAGAATGAATTAGCTCTAGGATATCCTTTGCTCTACTTTCACTACTATGAAATGGACTTTTAATGTTCTTACCTAGAGCACATCCTTTGCAGACACCCTCATGATATTGACTCAACTTTGGAAGGTCAACTACCATCTTCTCCATGGATGACAACTCACGGCTCACTCGAACTTGCTGAATCATGTGCTAAGGCTTGAATAGGACAAGCTGAAAGTCTATATAGGTTGTCATGACTCATGCTGAACACCAATCTCACGTGTTGTCTTAATGTTAGTGTTCTTCTTCCATGCAAGAACTTTGCCTTCAGCAAATGCAACATTATAACCTTTATCTTCCAATGCTGAAATAGAAATCAGATTCCTCTTGATTCCAGGAACGAACAGAACATCACTCAGGTGAAGAGGGACACCTGAATCTAAATGAAATAAAGTAGAACCAGCACCCTTCACAGAATAGCAAGCATCATCACCAATGATAACTTGTAAATGAGAGCTTTTTCCTTTTAGGTTAGAGAGGTGCTCACGATAACCTGTAATGTGGTGAGAGGCTCCACTATCAATAAGCCATGTATCACTGTCAGTAGGAACATTACTAGAAAGAGCAGAAATAAATGAGAACCCCTCTAAATTTTCACTTGACTCTCTATGAGAAGTATTTTCAACATTTGTGGTAGCAACTTGATGCTTGGGTCTTGTAGTACAATCTCTAGCAAAATGACCATATTTGTCACATTTGAAGCACTGAATCCTAGAAAGATCCTCTTTTTCTTTTTTCTTGAATTCAGGAGCTGAATCACAATTCCTATCTCTGAATCTCTTGAAGTTACCTTTCTTTCCTTTCCCTTTAGAAGTATGGGCAGCAAGGACGTGATCTTCTTCATGCTGAGATTTATGTCCATTACCTCTAGCCTCTAATCTGCATTCCTCCTTAATGCAATCAGCTCTCAACCGATCAAACTTAGGAAGTTCATCTCTTCTACTGATTACTTGAATGAAGGATTCCCAAAAATGAGGAAGGTCATTCATGGCCAACATAACCATGTCTTTGTCCTCAAAGGAATCTCCAATTGCATTGAGTTGATCCATTAATTCTGAAATCTTCATAAGGAAAGAAACAACAGATTCTCCTCTAGCCATTTTAACATGTAGAAGTTGACGTCTCAAGGCTAGAGCTATGTTGGTGTTGTTCAATTCATACAAGTTCTTCAGAGTCTCAAACATCTCCTTGGCTGAATTCAACTTTGATATGATAGGTACCAGATGATCCTTAACAGGATCAATTAGAATCTTCCTCGCCATGATTTTGTTATTTCTCCATTGCGGTTTCTATGTGTCATCAGAAGGCTCAACTACATCAGAATTCATGTAGTCAAGAAGATCATTCTCTTCAAGCGCAATTAAGATTCTGAATTTCCGTGAAGAGAAATTGGATGTTCCATCCAATTTGTCTTAACTTTCAGCCCGTTCACCATTGTAGAAGCCTGAAACAAACTGAAAGTAGAGCAAAGAGCAATATATAACTTAAAGATTCTGGTTATGGATCACTCTCTTAGACCCGCTCTGATGCCATGTTAAATTTGAACCAAAATGCAAAAATCTGAAACACAGAACACAAAGATAACAAAAGACACAGGAGACTTATCCTGGGAAAACCCTCCTCTTGAGGGTGAAAAACCCAACCAACAAAAATATTGAATCTTTATAGAGCTCTCAAAACAATACAATGATTTCATGCTTATGATTGAAGACATCAAAACTTCCAATCAATAAGCCTTATTCATCTTATCCACAAATTACGCACTTGACTATAATAACAGAATAAAACATCAGATACAAGTATCTCACAGATACTCCTTGTACTGAACAGCCTTACAAAAAATATTTATATAAAAATCGATCATATACAGTTCGAATACACTAAAGTAATGAGCCTAGAACAAAACAAAATTCTCCGCCAAGAACTAACTCCACACCTAGATCTGAAAATACAGTCTCGCTTTATTTTAGAATAAAAGTGTTGTAAGAGCCTTTATTTTTGTTTTTCATGCTCTTTATCCATTGAAGCAACACTGAAGATAAAGAGTCTCGCGCAGAATGTGAAGAGTTAATGGTTACAAGCACCGACCATTCACCATAGCATTTGCGATGATTGAATACATAAACCAACGGCATACTTCATAGACACAAACTATCGTCATCTATCCCACGTTGTATACATGTGCCAAGTCATGCCGTTTGTGATGCCAAGTCATCACATGCTCAGAAGAAAAAAAAGGTGAACAGAATAATATAACAAAGAGAATCGATGAGAACAAAAATGGTTTGACCACGAAAAGCAGCCACACGAAGACTCTGAGCAGAGCGGAAGTAATAACAGAAAGGTGTTGATACATATCTCTAGTGAATACAAAGCCTTTCACAATAAGAACAATAGATAGAATAGAATAGCATTACTGTAGACAGAGTAAGTACCTCTCGAGAATGCAGCAATAGAGAAACAAAAATATAGAACAGTATCACAGGTATGAATAATATATCTCACTGCTACCAGAACTTCAACATCAACCTCATATGGTATGGTCTTCTGGCACAAATTTTTCTAAAAATGCATAATTTTCTATGAGCTTTTCATTGGTGTCGTTTGATTCATCTCATTCTATTTCAAAAACTACACTTTCAGCTTTGTGGCCTATTTTAGGCATTTGTAGTACAGTAAAACCAAGATCACTTCAATAATTGGCATGTGGCAAGTATAATTACACTAATTATGAAGTGTAATCATCATAATTTGATAGGGGGATCAGTGATTCTATGAATGTGAGGCACTAAGCTTGTGATTGTTGTTTACTTTCAATTCCTTTTGCATGTTCTTGCATTGGGAAAAATCCAAATTGAACTCCTAACAACGTATAACTATTCCTCGTGGATGCAATTAGTATGGAATCAAGGTAAAAAGCTTGCACTGCGTTTATAAATGTAATTTTTGCTGAACTTATTGATGTCAGTGCAAAGGCAATGTGCGAGATGAACTGTGAGAAAGCTCTTGGTTACATTTGCTTTTAAGTGTCTTTTGATTTACAATTTCAACTTGAAACATGCAAAACTCCTAAAGAAAATTGGGATGCTATTGAATATTTGTATAGTAAAACTAACAAAATCGACAATATCAAATTGTCAGTAATTTGTTGAATCTCGACTTTACAATTTTAATCACATCCACAACCACATCTTAAAGATAGAACAGCTAAGATCACAACTAAGGGACTGCAAAATTGAAAAAGAGGATCATAAATGTATCCAAGCTTGCTATTAGTATTCATTAGTTGTTTCTAGCTTTCTCACGCAATGGCTTTCTATGGGAGTGTAATGACCCAAACCCGGTCTTTTCCAATTTTCACAAATATTTCTCATACAGATTTAGACATTCAAATGCATGCAGAAAACCATTGATCCGATAGCAATAAACCAGCATATATATTCTAATAACTTCTCAGAGAAATGGTATCGTATTATACAACAGCAATACATTAAGCATGGATTACAAACTTCCTAATCTGAAATATAGAAATAAGAGTAAGATCGAATAATAAAGAACCTGTAAATGCAACGGTGAACTCTGCTGTGAGTCCACTCTGCTGATGAACTGGGGCTACGTCCAATCCATCTCCAAGCCAAAAGGGTTTCCGTCCTTGAGGCTGAATTCGAAAGCTGAAAGCTTCCTGGTATCTTCAAGAGACAAATACAATATCAAAACTAAACATAACACAATGAGACTCCAAGTCTTCTTTTAAAGCTGCAGCTATGACTCTTCAATTTCCCCACTTTGTCTCTTCATATTCCACTTAAAGTCACTTTTTAAATAAATATAACGTTGGGTTATAAAGTGACATAATAAAATAAAGTAGGAATCTTCTGACATTAAAACAGAGGGCCAAATGAACTCGGATGAAGACGTGTGATAGCTTGTCGGAAAGCTCTCGGCGAGGCGCTCCAAGTCCACTACTGAAATGCCAGGAAAACTGAGTTCTGCCAACTTACTATAAATAGTAAGTACCCTAGAAACCCTGTAGAAAGTGATCCGATTGACCTGAAACTGAAAACAACAAGGCCAACATCCCTTTGATCACCTGCCAAGCCTCGGTTAGCCCACTAGACCATGATGAAAGGCTAACTATAAGGCACAAAATAATGTGCCCCAAAAAGGGGACATTACAAACCATCCCTTCCCGGAGATTGCTTGCCCTCAAGCAATCGATATCTGCATGTTGTGATCCTAATCCCTGGATCCCAAACCAACCTCAGGGAAGCTGCTCCACCAATCTGTCGTGGGAAACTGAAACAGATATTATGCCCTGACCTGTGAAGCCATTCACTCAGCAACAAAACAACAACCAATCTAATGCCAAGATCCCAAATCACTGCAGGATCAATCGTACCAACTGTCCAGTGCCGCCATCATCTGTGAGGAAGTCCTCAACCAAACTAAGAACCTCACTCCAACTGAGATCACCAACACCTCTATGGTCAGATGCAGGGGGAAACCAAACCTCACACTGATCGGCTCCCTGAATAAATACCAACCGCAAGTACGTCCCTCCTGGACCCCATAAGCAAAAGGGCCATCCATCTCCCCAATTAGCTGAAATATTCGGATGCCCTATGCCCACACTGAATGAATCACCAGAAATGTCCAACTGCCATAACACTGCCCCTTTGATCCGTCGCCCGAACTGGAAACTGTACTGAAGAGACAAGGTACCCAGACTGTCGGACAAGGCTACCACCTGCAAGCAAGGAAGCGTACCAAACCAATCATTCACCCCACACCTCTGCAATAATCGAAAAAGGAAGCTCTTCATAGGTGGGCTGAATGCAAAACAGAATGCATCCCATATAGTGTGGCCAACATGCGATGCACTAACTAGCTCAACTGGAATTCCTGAATCAGCATAAGGATTCCATAACTGTCTCTCAATACCCGAAGTCATACAGTGTATACCATGGTGTGAAAAATTCACCCCAACAAGCATAATCATCATACCAAGCTCGATAACCCCGTACTGAATAAGCTCTACCCGATCATCATCATCGTGCCTAAAATATGTGGTGATAGAATTACCATAAGCACAGGATGAATCAATATGATAATGTAGAGGAGTCGCGGCTGTGTGGAAAGAGGAATGATCCAAAGGATGCTCGCCAACACGAGACATCTCACCATCAACGAAAGGTAGTGCAAGGAAAGGCATATCACCCATCATGCCACAAGACATAACTGCCCATTCTGGACTGGTGGTGTAAAAACCACACAGCTCAGCAACTGAGCTCATTCCGTTACTCCAACCTGGTGACCAAGATTCACCTCTAATAGCTAACCCTGGGTCCGAAATTCTGTAATCAACCTCATCCTCGTCATGGGGATAGGAAATACCTTCCTCATCTAGCTCAAAGAAAGGATTATCAAATATCAAATCAGCATCCATCTCAAACAAGAAATTGTCGATCGCTTGAAAGTTATCTAACTCATAAGGAAACTCTGGATGATCCAAAGATCTTTTGGGACAGCTATCCAAGTCATAGGTCTGTTGTATGCTATCGAGTTCCTGAATCACCTCCTGAAAGAATTCGGACCTTTCCCTGTCGTCCTGTTCCCTGTACTAACTAGTGGCAACAATATAATTTCTTGCTTCCTTAAGAGCAAGATGTGGGTGCTCCAAAGTTTCCTGAGCAATATTAAGCTATCTGTTGAGCTTATTAGCCTCCTCATCCTTTTTCCTCAACTGCTCAGCATAATTTTCTACAACCTGTAACAGGTAGTCACGATCCTATAGTAAGCATAGATATTCTGATTTCCAATCCTCAAATGATGTTTTGACCCCCTGTAAATCAGCAACATAAGATCCAATCCTTATACCATCTTGTCCTGTCTCTTTCTGAGCTTTCCTGTAAAGTTCCTCAATGATCTGGTGAGTGCTATCATGGTGAACAAGAGCTGCAATAATAGCATCGTTATTGACCTTCAGCTGACACTGCAAGGCATGCTTCTCATTGTTATCATTTTGAAATGCATTCTCTGATTGATCATCCAAATCATCATTATGCATACATGATGCGCTGCTATAGAAATCACATGATTCCTCATATTTTGTAACCTGCATATTTTCTGCCTCTTCTTTAGCCTCTCCTTCATGCATTGATTCAATATTTGTTTTGCAATCTCTGGCTTCAACGACAACCTCATAAGGTTTTTCCTCAATAACTGACTTAGTTTTTTGTTCACTTATAGGTTGATTAATGATAGTTGGAAACTCTTCATATAAATTTCTGCACCTATCTTGTGCTAGTAGATCTCGAGCCAAATCCTGACACCGCTTTCTTTCTATTAAAGTCTTGTGTTGAAGCTTTGGATGAAAGTCCATGAGACTAGAGAAGGTTAAATCTCTCTGAACCCGTGGAGGAAGTGTGTTATACTCATCATACATGCCGAGTATTTATGTCCTTTCATCACATTGTGAAATCTGAACTAACTGTTGCTGAATCTGAACAAGATCCTTCAAGACTTTTTCCAAACTCTGCATCTTCCCCATAGCTAGAAAACTACTTGACTCTGCAAGTGAATGTGAATAACTTGTAGCTGCCAAGGATAAGGTTCCGTTCGGTCCACTCTTCAGGGAATGAATTGCTAGCACCTCCCAAAAGTTTCACAACTCCTTCCTGATACCACTGTACTACTGAAATTCGTCAAACAGTTAGAAAGCGAACCAACCAGGATTGTCGTGCTTGTTCTCCAGATGTTGTATCCGTCCCCGACTTTCCAACGTCTGTTGTGTAGTAAGTGACGCCCGTGTCTTTCGAGCTGGGCACCCATGTTGCCTAGGAAGGTGTTAGTGGAAGAGTTGCCTCAGCCAACACTCACAACCAGCGCATATTAACAGCACACCATTTTCTAGAATTGACGTGCCACTTTTTAGTTACAGTCCAGAATTGACGTGTCATTGTTCTGTATTCCCCAAAAGAGCTTGACATGTAATATATATCTCAACACGTCCTTGCTAATGAGTGGGGCCATAGATGTGCTTTAACGGTTGGCAATGGAGTCAACGAATGGCTCTAGTAATAAACGCCCAATCTTGTGATGTTGTATGGTATCCGTCGAGAGGAATGCAAGTCCGTAAGAGTCACGACGATAGGGTCTGTTGAAAGTAGGTGAATGGTAGTGTAGGCTCTGTCCACTATATGCCTGGGTGTGACGATTTGCAAGACGATAGGCCAATGTTAATCTGTGCTCGAGCCGTATGGCCAACCCAACTTGGCGTTCAGCGATGACAGTGCGTGCTGAATCAATGCACGGCTGCTCTAACACCGTTCTCTCCTTCTATCTGCCCGACACTGTTGTGATGCAACTCGTAATGAGCACCCCAAACTCCCACCGCAGTTTCACTACTCCTTGCTGCGTATAACATTTCTTCTCCAGACGATTTGAAGGCAATGTGGCGTCTATCCATTGTTGTTGCTGGCCGTTTCTACTCCAGATATGTCATCGACGCCTAGTATCTTCTTGTAACCAACTCTTCAAATCACTAGTCGTGGCTATTCAGAGGCCAGTATATGTGTCGGTTACTCACAGGAGTAACTTCCAATCCACACAGTTGTCTTGAAATACAGTCAAGTCGAGGATGATCTGATATGCTACGTAATTGTTCACAATAATATTCAAAATCTGTAATAAGATTCTACGTAATGTTGTGGAGTGTTACCTCCCTTTTCTCCTTACAGGTTGTAAACGTAGACTCCCACACCCAATACCAAATGATTCCAATACGTCTCTGTCTGTAAAACTATTCCAAAATAGAACAGATTTAGAGAGGGAAGGGAGACGTGTTTTTCTGTAGCAATAAACAGAATGAAAGATCCCTGTGATGGTATAATTTCTCCTTTCAAAGACAACCCAAATTTTTGATAGGAATCCCTCCAATGTATTATAATAACAAGAAACTCTGAATAAACTCCACAGGCTGGCAGGAAAACCAGCTCTGATACCACTGTAATGACCCAAACCCGGTCTTTTCCAATTTTCACAAATATTTCTCATACAGATTTAGACATTCAAATGCATGCAGAAAACCATTAATCCGATAGCAATAAACCAGCAAATATATTCTAATAACTTCTTAGAGAAATGGTATCGTATTATACAACATCAATACAATAACCATGGATTACAAACTTCCCAATCTGAAATATAGAAATAACAGTAAGATCGAATAATAAAGAACCTGTAAATGCAACGGTGTCTTTGAGTCCACTCTGTTGATGAACTGGGGCTACGTCCAATCCACCTCCAAGCCAAAAGGGTTTCCGTCCTCGAGGCTGAATTCGAAAGCAAAAAGTTTCCTGGTATCTCCAGGAGACAAATACAATATCAAAACTAAACATAACACAATGAAACTCCAAGTCTTCTTTTAAAGCTGCAGTTGTGACTCTTCAGTTTCCCCACTTTGTCTCTTCATATTCCACTTAAAGTCACTTTTTAAATAAATATAACGTTGGGTTATAAAGTGACATAATAAAATAAAGTAGGAATCTTCTGACATTAAAACGGAGGACCAAACAAACTAGATTGAAGATGTGTGATAGCTTGCTGGAAAGCTCTCGGCGAGGCGCTCCAAGTCCACTACTGAAATGCCAGGAAAACTGAGTTCTACCGACTTACTATAAATAGTAAGTACCCTGAAAACCCTGTAGAAACTGATCCGATTGGCCTGAAACAGAAAACAACAAGGCCAACATCCCTCTGATCACCTGCCAAGCCTCAGTTAGCCCATCGGACCATGATGAAAGGCTAACTATAAGGCACGAAATAATGTGCCCCAAAAAGGGGACATTACAGGGAGCTGCTTGATACATTTCCAATCTTCTAATTCAAGAAGAAGATAAATTAATTCAAATTAGCCTAATCAAGTCCTCTAAGTCACAAGCATTACTAGCTATTGAGCTTTAAGTATAGAAAAAATCAGGGAACCTTGAAAAGAATCAAAAGAATAAGAAAAAAGAAGGATAACTTTAACGTAGAATTAGATTTTAATCCTCTCCCTCAAAAGCAAAATCATTAGAAAGAAGAAACCCAAATCTGCATATTGCAAGAAAGTAGGGCATAATGAACATTAATATTATTCAAAACAAATTGATGAGTTGAAGAATCTTTTACAAAAGAACAAAATCAAATTCCCTTCAACTATGCCAAAGTGTCTGATGTCTTCAAAAACACAATAAGGGCATGTACTTGTTGCAGTTGCAGATTCTGAGTCAAGTTGGCTTCTTGATTTTGGAGCTTCAAATCACAAGGCTAATCCTCAAAGTATATTTTCTTCAAATGACAATTGTTCTACACCATATATCTTGATGAATAACTTATATATGCATGTTTGCAGGACACGGTCTATTGACATAGGTGAGGGATCCATCAATGATTTCCTTTCTGTACCATCATTTTCAATTAATATCATTTATGTATATTAGATCACACAATGAGACAAGAAGAGTGTTGAATTCACATCACATTTTGTGATCATTCAAGCTTTGCAAAGCAAAGATATTGGTGCAATTGTGAAGTTAGATGATCAATCTAGCTTATACACCCCTCACATTTTGCTCTTAACGTTCCTTCAATTCACAATCAAGCATTTAGTGTGGACATTTTGAAGAGGTAAAAGTTTGTCATTTGGACCTTCCAGTCCTTTCAATGACTAGTGTTCAAGAGACATGTCAATATTCCATTTCTTCCTGCTTCTTCAAATTTTAGTGTTGCTTCAAATGAGGCTCCTAGTGATTTAGTTCAACATGTTCTCATTCATCATCTTCGGAATACAACTACTTTGGATGAATACTTGATAGACATTGCAAATTTGTTATGTAAATTCTTTCTTACGGACTTTTAGGACACTGTCAAGCATATTCTTTTCCTCTTTGGTGTTAACTCCTATGGATTTGCATCATTTTCTTTAGATGCCATGAGGGCACCTTCAAACCCTCTTGTTCTTTCTCCACATGATCATTTGTCACAATTTGGCATTGGCTTGGAAATCCCTGAGTAACACTTGAGCAAAGTCAAGAGACATCATACATTTTTCTTCCCTCACATTCCTTTTAAGAATAGAAAGATATCTTGCATGCTTTTGTTGCCTTGTTTCTTCCCAAGGTAAGGAATGTTGTTTGGACCATCTTTAACATCCTATGTTGAGCATTTACCATTGCACACAAGAATACTTGAAAAGCGGCTACATGGTCTCTCTTCATCCTCTCTTGAGGGAGTTTTCTCCTGCAGGTTTTCTCCTTCTCATTGTTTGAGGTGAATGTCATTGTAAATGGGTACCTAATCAAGACTATTTGTCATGAACCATTCATTTTTGACATTTCTCCAAAGTTGCATGTAAGGGGGTTTGTTCATGTAATTAGTTAACTGCACCTTTTTGTTTAGGTTTACTTAGGTGATTTATTTTATTACTTAGGTAGGATGGTATAAATGAGCACATAACATTTTTCTTTGATGATATTCTATTTTTGCTTATCCTCTTAGATTTAGAAATTTAGTTAAAGTAATTCCTTTTTTTTTGGTTTTCTGTCTCTTCATCATCCTCGTCGAATTTGGAAACTTAGGACTATATATTGTAACACTTTTATTCCAATGAATAATCAATTTCACATTAATCTCTTCATATTCTCAATATTGGATTTTAATTGATATTTGCATTCTACACTATTTGTATGTTTGCATTTAGTTGATGTAATCTTCTATACTCACCTAGATCTAGGCTCATGTTTGGATTTTCATAAATCTTACAGAACTTTTGTAATCAGAGACTTGCATATCAAGATGGTTTCCAAGCATCTTCTTGTTTGAGAAATTTCAAGGATGAGACTCTTTATGAAGAATATTGAGGGATGGTAACAATGTCAATAACCTTGGGCTCCTGGGTAGAGTTGGGTTAATCCATCAACAAAAATTAGTAAAGTGGTTAGGTGGACCTATCCATTGGAGGATTGAGTAAAGATAAACTTTGATGGTGCTTCTAAGAGCAAGCCTGGGCCCTCTGGAATTGGTTTTGTTGCTAGGAACTGGTTTGGAAGTGTTCTTTCTATAGGGGCAAAATGGATTGCAAAGGGGACTAATAATGTTGTTGAGGCGATTGTGGCTCTTCATGCTATTAGCCTTGGCAGAAGGTTAGGGGTTTCGAGAATTCACTTGGAAGGTGACTCTCATTATAATTAATGCCATCATTAATTGTAGTGCACAAGCTTGGCACCTACAAAAATTCATCTTTGCAATCCAAAAGGAAATATCCTCTTTTGAGGAGTTTCAAGTAAGCCATGTATGGAGATCTGGTAATGAGGTGGTAGACGCCCTCTCAAAATGGGCACTAACGTTCAATGATGAAGGGGAAATACAAGGGGAGGATTTTCATAATCTTCCCTTTAATGAGTGACATCACTCATCTGTCGTCGGCTAGCAGGGTTCTTAATGATTGTTGCAAGGAATGTGCTGATGTGACAGGGGTTTGTGTGTGGCCTTTAAAGGAGGGTAGGTGTCCTTTTTTCTTCATTCTGTGAATTGAGGTGTGCATTGGAGGAGTGACCACTATGGAAGCAAATTTCACTCTGCTTACTACTTGGCAACAAGCTGCCTTTTTTGGGTCGGTCATGGCTCAACCCCTAAAGCATTTGTTCCATTATCGTGAGGCGGATTTGGTGAATGCAATGTTGGAGATGCTTGGTAATGACTTCATTGATGTGAAGCATCGCTACCACACAAATATGGACATCTTCTCTCTGATTCTTGCTTGGGGCTTGGAGTTGGCAGAGTTTGAGGCAGAAATTCCATGGGTGGAGTCTTTGGTGGAAGCAAATTAGCTTTTTGGGCTAGAGTCTGTGATGAAGTGGGCTATTCTAGGGGTTGGCTTCGACCTGCGAGAGGGCATTGCTAACCCGAGGATGGCGGAGGCTTACGAATTGATGTGCTTCATCTTGTGGCCTTCGGGTGCAGATTGAGATGAAAGAAGAATTCGAACATTATCAAGGTGGGAATCTATGAAGCTCTCCCTTCGCCAACAGGAATAAATGGCAAGTCATGCCTTGGTGGCGGTGAATGCGTCAGAGAATGCAAGAAAGAAGTGGCGATCGAGGACTAGAAGCAGGCACAGTCCGATGCTCTTGCAGCAAAAGGGTTGGTGGGAATGGGGCAAGTTAGTTCCTTTTGCAAGGGATTTGGGTGTCCAACCCATTTTTGGTGCTTCTATTTTGTCACACTTTTTTTAAATTTTGTTCGCCTCTTGTATTAGTTTCATTTTCTGGCTCATGTCTGGGTTAGGGGTAGGATTTCTTTGAAATGCTTTGTTCTACAGAGATTATGATGGTTGAGGACCTAGTTGTGGCCCCTAATTTTGGTTGTTTGTTCACAGGGGTGTGTTACTGGTTAAATGGGTGACAGCGGGGCTTTCGTTGTTTTTGTTAGAGTGGTTTTTAGCAAGGGGGTGGTCAAGTGGTGGTCAAAGGGTGGTTGAAGATTTTTTGTGGGTGGTGGATGAATGGCATTGTGTATTTGATGTAATTATTACAATGTACTACTTTTTAATTGATATTAATAAAATAACTATTATTACCAATCAAAAAAAAACCTAGGGCTCCTTTTAAGTACTCCTTGTTATTCCTTAGAGATATTTATTAAAGGCCCAATGAGTGAAACTGATGTGATAATATTGCAAATTAGGTTGAGCCCATATTTGTACCCTAGCATGGACCTAGCTTAGCTAATGCCAATCATATATCTACAAGAAATATACGCCAACCTTGTTACCATTATTTGAATGATAATGGCATTGGCATACATGACCTAAGAACTGACCAATAGGAGTAAGATTGTTTAAGTGTATTAAACATCTATTATATATACTATCGCTGCATGCCTTATTATATAACCAATTCAAATCATTATATGCCTTTATAGCAAGTAGCTTGGTACCTTGTATTATGTTTTTTTTGTGCATCATGGAGATATATTTGAACTTCAATGCATTGGAACAAAATTGAACATTATATAACAAAGGCAATTATGGATCACTCAATTTCTAAAACAAAGCTAGTAACTTGACTCTTAAGGGACTTTCTCCTAGATAAATCACGTAGCTTTTTTATCTTCTTGTGCCATAAAAGAATATTCATTTCAGGCTCTCCTCTTGCTCCATCTCTACAGCAATATGTTACCTGTAAAAAGTTTGAACATATCCAATGCAAAGTAATTGCCTGCATATATAGCATATAGCCACAATACACAATCCGTTTAATTGAGTTCAGAACATAAAATTATTTTGATAGGCAAAAGGCAATGACAAATTTGAATGTTAATTGATTTAAAAACATTCATTAAACTTCAGCTAAATTTTAGTTCATATGCTTTGGGAAAAGATTGCAGTAGGGATAATGACATAGTCAGCTTAAGTAATGGGGAAATTTTTACAAAGCAATTTAAATTTGATTAGCACGGTATCCTTATACAGACCAAATTCAACTCAAAAGCACTAGAGAGTAGCTTTCCATACAAATATTGTTCTATATAGTATATACAACCATTAATTTGTTTTTCTCTTGATTACAAACTCTAACTATCATTTTCTGCTTCACAAAGAATCAATACTTTTCCCCTTCTGAAATTGCAAAAAGTATGCCAAAAGCTTGAAGCTTCGTAAGGATGAATAGCACTAAATGGCAACATTATGCATAAAGGCAAACATAGAACATTAGTAGAACCAGAATTTGCATTGCCATTAACTCTAATACAATGACAAAAAATTACACAATCTTCACTATACCTGGTCAGGTGTTCGCTTGAAATGTGCAGTTGGAAGGAGTTCGTCACTAAGCTTAATCTCATCATCATAATCAAAATTTCGCAAAACTGTCCAAGTAGTTTCCAATCGTCCCTTCTCAATAAAAAGAGCGTGGAGAAAAAGAAATCCTGTTAGTGTCAAGCCATTTTCATTGACACCTTGTGGAAGTCTCTCTGAAACAACCCTCTTCACACCAACAATTTCAGAGGGTTGTAAAGGAGCATTAAAGCATCTTACCTGCTCATAAATAAGACAACAAGCTATCATGAGCCTCCATTCTAATGGCATGTTCTCAGATGCTACATAGCATCAAATAGTTTGTATATCCGAAGTAATTTTTAACAAAACGGAACTGAAGATTCGCACCATGTCCAATGAACAAGACGAATAGATTTAAAATCACAGTGCAAAAAAATGTTCTTTAAAAATTCATGTGTCCCTAAAGAGCAAACCAGAAGCATCTGATATTTCAAAAATATTCTGAAACCATGCCATACTTGAAATTCATTAAGCTCAGCGTCACTAAGAGCGCCATCTTTGTCATGATCACACATGATGAATACTCTCTTTAATGCCCTCACACAACGAGGCTTTAGCGACTGATTTTCTTGGTCAAATAAAGGTGCTGTTGGATGAAGAACTGTCTTTTGAGCATAGTAAAAAACTTCTGCAACCTGTCAAGTATGGTTGTTTAAATATCAGTGTCCCAACTAGAAAACAAACTGTACAAACTGAGGAAGGGCAGATTATATGTCTTAGAAAAGTTACACCAAATTCAACAAGGAAAAATCTCCCATGCTTGAATGGTTTCAATATTTCATTTAAGAAAAATAGGACTATACTGTCCCAAACAAAAGTAAGCCCCACCTAAAGAAAGGATAGTGTTGATACAATAATTACAATTTTAATTAAATAACCGGGCTCAAAAAACTAGTTATTATGAACAGTTGCATTTCTAGTCCTCTCAATATTTAACAGATAGATTATCAACAATGGCCACAAAATATAAATCCTAAAGAAATAGAAATCTCACATTCAATCACTCAGAG
>MU226298.1:318358-345367 GCA_018584345.1 Thuja plicata
CCAGTCAATCGGTTAAGTAAATTATTTTGGATGAAATAGTCAAACAAGAGAAGTATGGTATAGGAGCTTCTCTTAGTAAGTTTATATTAAATATTTCTAATCAAGTTATTTATATGTTAAATATTAGAAACAACAGGAAAGAAATGTCAAATTGATCCACAGATTTTAGATGTTGTATAAACTTAGTAACATGTCATAATCCTTAACCTCATTAGATGGAGGTCTGATGGAATTATTTTATGATGTCATTTTCTCACACTAACGCTAGTTGCAAGTTTGGAGATCTTGTGTCTGTGTCTTTACAGGATTGGAATGGTATAATCGAATGAAAAAGGATATACGGCATTGCTAGCAGAATCAAAAGGAAGCTTAAGTATGGGCAGAAACTCCAGTAGAAGAATTAATAATCTTCTTATTAAATCTTTCCATTTATTGTATTGTAACTATAATGATAAATTGCCACCATGATGTAACATATTAGAACATTAGGTTTTAAATTTTATTTTTGGGCTGCATCCAGAGGTTTTCTTCCTGGTTCTTTCCTGTCGGTATGCCCTTGTTGAACCAGGATCTTTGTAAACTATTTTATTATTAATAAATAAAGTTTTAGCTACGGGCCATTACCCATTAAAAAAAAAATCATCTCATCTAGGATTAGATTTCTTGTCTTGTTCTAATACGAATTATTTTTTCAAATTCCATAATCTCAAAATTTGAGAGATGTTTGACCAAATATTTATCTCCCATCATTTTCCTTATGAAGTATGCTATTGTGAGATTTACATCCAATGGGAGCCATTTAGGAATAGTTATCAAAATAATTACAATGACAATGACAAAGATTTGTGACAAGCTTGATACTAGTTCATTTGTTTCATTTCTTTTGTTACACTCATCTATAAAGCAACATATGAAAAAGACAATGAAACTTAGAGCTACACGAATTAATCCAACCTTCATAATGAAATCAGTAGTTTCATTTAAATAAACTCATGTAAAGGACTTCCCTCTCACGCATCTTCAATTATAGCTGTCATTATTTGACCCCATTCAATGTCCAAGCCAACACTTATCACCAACATCAATCCATAACCATCAAAAACATTATACCTAAACAAATAAAAATGAGTACATTGAATCTTTATGTATTAGTTCACCTATACACTAGTAAGGCTAGATTCACCATTACAAAGTGAGTGCCCTTTGATAAGCAATTTATTTGTAAAAACTTAATATCTAATGTACAATGATATGATGTTTCTCACAACTAGATCAAAAGAAAACCTTAAAGTTGTTTAGCATATTTGAACAACTTGGACAATAGCATATTTCTTCTCATTATTCAAAACTCAAAATTCTAATGATTTCTTGTGATCACTTATATCTATCACACACAAAAAATACTATTAATATGGAAAATCTTATGCTTATTTCATAATACCATCCGTTTTTAAGCCCTTCATCTTTGGAATCCATTCTTGTCATTACAAAGGTTTTTGCACAAAATATTAAATAAATAAGTTTTGTATCCTTAGTGATTTCCCATGCAAAGAAGAAGAAAAAACTCTTGGACACTTTATTAGGTAATTTTTCTCCCAAAAAATTTGTTCCACAATATCGTGTTATATACATCCTCATTTACTTCATCTTCCAAGTTCGATCTTTAATAATTTAGCAATACTCAAAACCCCACCACAATGTTGCGAGAATTTTAGTTCCCGCCCTTTAATCAAGTTGTGGAGTTTCCTTGGTCCCACTCCAAAGCCTTTTGATGGTGGTGATTCATATATAGCCCTAGTATCAAATTATTTAAAATATTAAACAACTTGTGTGACTTGAGTGCCTACCTTGACCCTTCTTAAAGGCACATTTATTGCCTCTTCTTTTTCCTCTAGGTTTAGTGTGTATCAAAATTAGTGTGCAGCATTCATAACTAATGTTTCTTGTCTCTAATTCTTCAATCTTGTAGAATGTTTATGTCTATGAATGATAAACAATGTAGGAAATAGGCAGCAAGCAAGTGAGAGGGGGGTGAATCAGTCGTTTCTAAAACACTTCAAACTTCAAACCATTAAACCTTTATCACTTTAACCTTTATTACTAATTTGAAAAATGTAAAGCATGCAACACAAATCATAAAAAATCAACACCACATAACACAAATATTTTCATCGTGGAAACCCAAACTAGGGTGAAAACCACAGCGGGGTTGATGCCCATAATAAGACTAGTATCTTGTTAGAAGTTTACGATGACATTAAGTTTTTCCATTAGTATACTTAAAGGGAAAAACATGATGAAGGTCATCGGTATAAGCATAACCGGCAAACAACAAGCATACCTGACAGGACAAAATGTCTAACGTGAAAATGCTATGTATAGAAATTACCGACGACAAGCATAACCGACGATACAGTTTTGAGAACATCGCCGGCGGAGCAGAAAAGGCATACCCAACAAAAATTTCAAGTAAGGAACACCGACGGAGAAGAAAACTGAAAAACTGATAGAGTAGCCCGACCATCATAACCGATAGTCAGTTAAAGAACCCGCAAAAAGTGGATCTAACTTTACATGTCAGATAAAGCAATATAATTCTATTTATAGAGTTTTTATTTGTTTTAAATCTTAACTTGAGGGTCAAGAAAGCATATTGTAAATGTTTTAAAGCATCCTAACAGATCTAAAACATATCTAACTAAAGGTCGAGGTCAAGTTGTAAACCTTGGATCTAGAGTTAATTTGAAAAGCGTGAATCAAGAATAGAGCTAGAAACTAGTATAAATAGATGTTCCATCATTTGTAATAGAGAGACTTGTAATCATTTGAAGAATGATAGTAGCTATGGAGAGCATCTAAGTTGAAGAAGAGAATTCATGCAAAGTTTAGAAATAGATCACAACAGTTATCAAGAACATAGGAAGGCTACCGACGAGCAGAGACAAGGTATTACTCAATCACTCAAGGTGATTACATACATACACTGTAAGCTATACAGGATATGTTATCAGCAATTAGAGATCGCATTCACTATCAGATCAACATTTATATTTTAGTTGCATTCCAACAAGTGCATCACAATAGAAATCCTTTTGTAGAAGGTGGACTTAACAGTTCTTTGATAAATCTCTTAACAGAGTGCACACCTAACGGTGTTGCTAAAGCTTCAAATGAAGTAGATCCTAATAGGTCTCCACTCTAATACTCCTAATAGGGTAGATCATCAGAAGTGATCAATTGTAAGCCTTTACTGACTCCCTTCTTATCTGTAGATAGTGAAGTTTTGTGGGTAGACATCCCCACCGCAGTTTTTACTTCCTAACAAGAGTTTTTTCCGATATCATATCATGTGTTATGTGTTATTTGTTTTCATGAATGTTTCTTGAATGTGTATACATGTAGAGAACTTATATTATGATTACACATACAAAAGCAAAGATGAACAGATAGATAGGTATGTACAAAATCTGATGACACAAAGGTTAATGGACCAATCACATAAAAAGTTTTAGAGGTACTGATTCACCCCTCCCCTCTCAGTACATCATTCCAATAATTCCAACAGTTTAGACTTATTACAATATGGGGAATGCACATGAATTCATGCACACTTCCTAGAGTTCACTACTTAATTTGCCTTGGGCTACAATCCTAAGGAAGTCTCACTAAGTTACAATCATAATTTAGACACCAATATGAGAATTCATGAATTGTATGATAGCATCTACCCATGCCTTGGTCAGTTCCATTTCAATACAATCAGATCCCTTGCTGTAATTCTCTCTGCCACACTCAAATGAGAAATCCAAGCTCCATTAGATCTATAAAGGTGTTTCACTAGCAACCTCTGCCTTCTGAAATCTTCCAAACACTGTTGCACACACACAACAACACAAATCAAACCCTAATTCACCATATGGATCAAGAACTAGGTCAACAAAAACTAATCCTTAAACGTTCAAATTTTAGCGCCAAAATCAACCATCAAGATGAATACGTGCTTTCCAAACATTGCTTAGATCATTCACAAACACCTTGAGATCATAACCATAACCCTAAAACATTTTATCAATCCCTCATAAACTGTTTTATCAACTTTTCTTGACATGTCAACTAAGAACATAAAAACATCATCAAAACCATTTAACTTGGTCACCTTGATCAATGTAAATGACCAAATCATTACACACATAATCCTAGAACATCCTAAGGAATCATTAAGCTAAAAAAAACAATCAAATCCATCACACTCATTGGGTCTGCCTTTATTTCTTATCAAACCTCAAGAACACTATTACCCACAACTGAAATACTTGTAAATGCCTTACGAACCATCATAATCATAAACCCTTTGAATGGTAGAAACATTTCTATGTCCTTGACACATTCCAAGTTGCACAACCAAAGATATCACCTTGAGTATGTGCGTCAAATCATTCTCTACAACTCTGTTACACTACCAAACAATAAAATAACCAGTCTTGATCGGTGATGTCATAACTTGACCAAATCATCATGTCAGCAACTAAACTTAACATGAACCATGTAGACAACCTCTACATCATCCCATGAGGTGTGCAACTCCTCATCTTTGGTAACATTCCTTTACCAGTCTTTTGATCATCCTCCATTACTAGCAAAACTACACACTAAATATCCAAACTATTAGAATAATAAGTTAATTCTCTTATTAATTAAATCATTTAATCTAATTATTAAAGTCACTTATTATCTCTAGTTTACTTAATCTAAAATTTAGGCATATAATAATTAATTCTTTAATAATTATTATCATGCAACCTAGGTTTCTCCACCTTCTGGTGTTCGATCTCCTTTATAAGGATTGATCTCTTTGTATTTCATTTATTCTCTCTCTGAATGAATATTTCATCTTTCAGATCATTATGAGTTGTGTCTCCATTATTTACTTTTGTGATAGGTATTTTGCATATAGTGGATCTTGGTGATTGAATTCTTCAAATTCTAACATGGTATTAGAGCCTTGCTGTTGCAGCTCATTCTTGATTTTTTGAAGATTTTTTGGAGCTTTGAGGGTTTTAAGTTTTTTTCTGCATTTTTGTGTGGATCTAAAGGGAATTTTTTAGAGCACTTTGAGCACAAACCAACCTCATGGTTGAGCTCAAAATTCCCAAAAACCCCTATTTCCATATAAGGCACGTCCATTTTGGCCGAAGTTGCATTCTGAGGCAAAATTTTTTTGCTTATACTACCTTGGCACAAAATTCAAGATTTTTTTTTAATATTAATTTTCAGCGGGAACTACCAGCATCGCCTTGTGGCTATTGGCTCACCACCGAGCGGCACCTGCGTCGCCCACAAATCACCTACGCCGACCACTAGCCACCGACTGACCGGGTTGGTCGCTCTGCCAACCACCAGCGATAACCGATTGTAGCTTATCCCAGCAATTCAAACCATCGTCGATGGGCTCTACTACCCTCAGCGCCCGCAGTCACCCATGTGACTGCCCGCTAGGCTACCAGCCCCCAAGGGCTTATTTTTTATTTTTATATTCTTTTTCCAAGCTCCTTTCACCTCCTTCTGTTGTTTTGCTCATAACTTGAGCAAACATAGGCTATTTTTTTCAAACGAGATAGCATCAGAAAGCTATTTTTTAGATGGAGATTTTGGCAGGGGTTTCATTTCCAGATTTTATTGTTTCACTTGTATTTTTCCCAGTCAAAGAGGGGAATTTTTTTCAGTGCTTCCAAGCCTCTAGAATGAGCATACAAACTGATTTTTTCTCATGAATAGGCGTCAAAAAGCTCTTGATGATATCTCTTTAGATTTGAGACTTTTTGAGGCATTTATCAAGTATTTTTCCCATTCATTATCATTCATTTATTACATTGTCTTTCCTTCTAATTCAATGATAGATTCAACATATGTTGAGCTTCTCACTCCTCACAATTTCCATGTATGGAAATCCTGTATGACTCAACTTCTCTGATCATGAGGGTTATGGTCTTGTTTAGACATCATTTAGCTAGTTTTTACTTGTCCTTTTGAGGTTATACAATACAAGAATAAGATGGATGAGTCCATGGGTGTTCTTTCTCTACATGTTTTAGATAGCTTGCTCTTCCATCTTAATGAATGTGATACCCCTCTTGATATATGGGAGAAGTTTTAGACTCTCTTTGGCATAGTCAATGAGTTCAAGGCACTTCAGATTGAGGTAGAATTGATAGCTTTGGGTCCTCAGACATTTGCTTCTATTTAGGATTTCTTGACGAAATTCAAATCTATCATATCTATCTTGTAGGGGTGTGGGAAGAATAAGACAGATACAAAGTGCATTTACCTGATTCTTTCTAAGCTTCATGGTCCCTTATAGATATTCTCTTCTAGCTTCCATTCTACCATGGATGCCTTGGGTCCATGATTCAACATGCATACATTCGATGTGTTTTGTGATCATTTGACTCGTGATCAGGCAAAGCTATCTTAGCTTGATTCTCTCACAGGATTACAAAACCATGCATTGGTCACTCACCCATCTTCAAGGAAGCCAGAGAAGAAATAGATATCACCAACCATAGAGTCTAGGAAGGATTCTAGTGTTGACGACAATTATTCAATTGTGTATTGTCATTGATGTTTACACAAATATAGTGATGTTTACACAAATGTCTAATCCTATCCGAGCACAGTCAGTGTATGCCATGTTCTCTTGGGCATTGAAGAAGACCAAAGTGATTTTAAGTTCTAACTGAGTTCACTTGGGCATTACAATAACGGTTGGGCATTGAAGGATTACAGTGTTCATTGAGTTGTGCATTTAGTGTCAGCCGACTAACAATAGTTCACACTTTATGTATAATTGGTTATATGCAGCCGATAGACTTAAGATTTATTATTGATTTGGAAGGTTATTCAAGCCGAATTGACAAGGCTTATCATGTATATATACAAGGTTAAGTATGGATTGAATATGCAAGATGTGTGTGAGTTTTGATATGAAGAGTGAAGGCGAAACCAGATGGGATTCTGATTAAAGACAGAACATCCAAACAGAGCTGTAATAGAATATTTGATCAGTGAGGATCCAGTATAAAGCCAAAAAAAAGATCTATATCAGCAAAGATAGTTTCTTCGTTAAAAATTTCAATCCATTGTTACTCTCTAACAATTGTAGCAATGATCCAAAATCTCTTTATAGAGTAGACTTAACAGTCTTTTGTAAATCCTCTCACAAGGTGACATTTCTACATTGAAGTGTTTGAAGACCTCTCACAAAGCCACTCCTTACGGGGTGATTAAATCCTCCAACAGGGTCACACCTAATAGTGTGTTTTGTAACCTTTAACAGGGTTGGCTCCTAACAGGGCTCACTTTAGAAGAGTGAAAAATAGTAACTAGTTGCAATTGGTGGTTTTCCCAAATTGGGTTTCCACGTTAAATCTTGGTGTAATTTGTGTACATGTTATTTTCTTTATGCTTTATGTTTCTACACTTAATCACTAAAGGATAATCACAATTAATATCTTAAAGTTTGCTTTGTTAACCGAGTGACAGTAGAATATTTGTGTTAACCGAGCAACAATTATAAGTTTGATTAAGACATCTAAGGGACTTGGATTTTTTTTTTTTTGGTAACTGATTCACCCCTCCCCTCTCAGTTGCTCAACTCATTTTCAACAATTGGTATCAAATATTTTGGTTCTTTTAGGGAAGGTTTCAAAGCCTAAGCTAAAGATCATAGATGTCTTACAAAAGGGAGATCCCCAAGCTTAACAAAGACAACTTCGCCGCATGGCAAGATTTGATGAGGCTACATCTATCTACTAGTGGAGACACTGGTTTGAAATTCTTATATCACAAGCATGTGGAACCACCAAGACCTATGTCTATGGATCATATGATGGACATGAAGAATCACAACATAATGATGATTGATATAGCTTCCTCACTTAGCTATTCCGAATTTGATGAAGTTAAGGACTGCCCTACTGCCTATGATATGTGGAAGAAACTACATGATATTCATGGAGGAGATGACAATGTAAAGAGAGCCAAAGCAAAAAGTCTCAGAGGACATTTTGATCGGATGAAAATGAAAGAAGGAGAAAACATTACAAAAACAGTGAAAGAATCAAGAAAAGTGTCAGTGCCATCAGAGCTGTCGGTGGAACAATTGAAGATATCCAATGTCTTACACTTACTAACCAATGTTTTGCCTTCAATTGTTTCACTGGCAGATCTAATGACACTAACACTTTTCTTGATTCTTTCACTGTATTTTGTAATGTCTTCTCCTTCTTTCATTTTCATATGATCAAACTGACCTCTGAGACTTTCTGTTTTGGCTCTCTTTACATTGTCATCTCCTCCATGAATATCATGTAGTTTCTTCCACATATCATAGGCAGTAGGGTAGTCCTTAACTTCATCAAATTTGGAATAGTTGAGCGAGGAAGCTATATAAATCATCATTATGTTGTGATTTTTCATGTCCATCATCTGATCCATAGACATAGGTCTCGGTGGTTCCACATACTTGTGATATATATGTAAGAAGTTGTGGGGTGTGTTGATGTAAATGCGTGGCCTCCTAATCCAAGACAAGGAGATCCCAATTGATTAATTGAAAGGAGACAATCAATGCAAAAAGGAATCAACTAGTTATGGATAAAGAGGGGAAGAGGATCTCATTTATTAATTGTAGAGTAAATCAATAGATTTTAATTACTTAAAACCTTAATTGAAATGAAACATTTACGTTGGAATGTAGCAGATCTGGAAAATCCTATTTTCTGATGTCTGTGTTGAGTTTCAAGAAATTTTGCAATTAGATCTAGAACAGATATGCAAGGACGGACAAAACCCAGAAATCTTTTCCTTTTTTGAATTAGGTCGACCCTGACCTCTTTGCGGGGGCGCAATCGTACCCCAAAATATTGACCTTGACCCGTACTCCTCTGATGGAAATTTTATTCGCAGATCCCAAAAGTTGGCCGAAAAGGGTCTCCAAATCTGCTCTTAGATTCATTGTCCTGAGACCGTACCTACAAGAAAATTGGTTTTTTTTCTTGGGGGAGGGGTTTGCCTTAGTCAAACCCTGATTTATGAATCAACCTTGAAATCAATAATTGAAATATAGAATGCTAGCAAGTAGTAGAAGTAAATCTAATAGTGAAGCTATGATATTCAATAGATATGCAATTGTATTTCGAATGTAAACAAGTATATTGATATGAAAGCTTGGACTCAATGTTAGAAACCATAAACCTTCATGATTGTATGCTTGGAATCCACCTTGAAAGAATAATGAATCAATCTTGAGGATACACAAACGATCTTGAAGGAAGATCACACCACCATGATGGATAGATCTAGGGTTTGAATGAGGAATCTTGAATGCTTGAACCAAATCCCTTTAAAGGCTTGAATGCTTGAATCCTTGATCTTCAATGGAGAACTTGAATGATTGAGAGGAAGACTTTAAAACCTTGATTAAACACTTGAAATCTTGAAATCATGTAGAATAATGGATGCTTGAAAGCAGATGATCACTTCGATAAGTTATGTGTAGATGATAGAAAATGAGAGGAGAAGGCTTCCTTGTATACAAGTCTAGGGAACAATCTTCTAGAGAGGCCTACATAGGAGAATTAAATTCCAATTAGACCTATACCCCTAGAAGTGGACCTATATTAAATATAATTTAAGAGTCGTCACTTCGGAACCCAAAACAGCCAACCTGGAAGTGGGAAAATGAACTTTTGAATGTCCCCCGACAGCCGACAAACTTTCCAATTGGAAAGGGGGACCTGGGTCGAGTTTGAGGTCGACCCTAACCTAGGTTAGGGTTGAGGTTGACCCTGGCCTAGGTCAAGGTCGAGATCAACCTTGACCCAGGGAGTGAGGACCCCTGGAAAATGTGCCATGTGGGATAAACAGTGCCCGGACATGCCCAATCAAGGTCCTAAACATGCACAAAAGCTAGAGAGGGTACATAAATGAGAGGAAAACATGGTGATGGCCCAAAATAACCCCTAAGGAGGGCTAAAATTTCTTAACATGAAATTTCTTCCATTTTAAGATGATACAGTAAGGTATTGAGAACTTTACTTCCTATCTATGCAATTAGAGTTTCAGCTATTCAAGAGATGAGGTGCAGTAATGATATAACTCTAGATGCATTGGTTGGAAGACTTACAGATTTTGAGTTGGACAATTTTGACAATTATTCTTATAATCCTAACAACTCTAAGTCTACATTCAAATCTAAATTAAACCTTGGTAAGATGGATAGAAACTCAAAAGCTAAACAAATTTACAATGATAGTGATGATGATTTTGATGGTGAAGATCTGGAAATCATTGAAGCATTACTTGCAAAGAGAGCTGACAAAGGAAAGTACAAAGGAAGAATACCATTGATTTGCTTTTCGTGTGATGAAGTCGGTCACATTGTTGCTAAGTGTCCAAACAAAGAAGACAAAGATGAGAAAAAGTTCAACAAGTACAATCATTCCAGAATGATGACTATTATGTTTCTCAAAGAAAAATCAGAAGCTTTTCAGAAGTTCAAATGGTACCTTGCCAGAGTTGAGAAGGAAACATGAAAGAAACTTAAATTCCTAAGATCTGATAGAGGAGGTGAATTCATTTCTAATGAGTTTAATGAATTCTGCAATGAAAGAGGAATCAAGAGACAAGTATCTACACTAGGTACACCACAACAAAATGGGATAGAAGAAAGAAGAAACAGATCTATTATGGATTGTGCAAGAACCTTGATGATTGAAAAGAATGTTGCAACCAAATACTGGAAGGAAGCTATCAACACTGCAATTCACACCTTGAATAGAGTTTAGCTAAAGAAAGGTACTGAGCAGACTTTTGAATTATGGTATGGCTATAAACCCAATGTACATTATTTCAAAGTATTTGGGAGTAAATGTTACATCTTGAAGAAAGAAAGAAATGGAAAATTTGATGTAAAATATGATGAAGGTATATTCCTAGGCTACTCCTGCAAAAGAAAAGCATGTAAATGTCTGAATCTTACTACTCATAAAGTCATAGAAAGTGTACATGTAAAGATTGATGAGTTTGCATAGAGAAGTGAAGAATAGAGCAGTAAAGAGCCCAAGGACTACAGGAACTTTGTGTATTATGAACCTTATACTATACCTAAGACAAAGGCAATGGTGATTGGACAACAAGCATGTCAACCACTAAATTCATCAGCACAAACCTTGTTGCAACCTGTGCAACCTGAGCTGCTAACTGAAGAAACTGAGTCTCAAACTGAAGAAACTGAGTCACAGACAGAGGGAACCAAGTCACAGACAAAGGCACCTGAGTCTCAGACAAAGGTGCCCAAGTCTTAGACAGTGGAACCTGAGTACCAGTTGGAAGAGAAGATCAAAATGTTTGAACATGGTGAACCAAGTGGATCAAGCCCATAATCAAAGAGGAAGGAACATGTACTTGCAAAATATGTCAGAAGGCATCATGCACCTGAGAAAATAATTGGAGATCAGACAGAAGGTGTAATGACAAGGAACAAAATTAAAGGTACATGTTTGCTTAGTGAAATTGAACCTAGATCTATTAAAGATGCATTGAATGATGAAAGTTGGATAGAAGCCATGAATGAAGAGATTCAACATATAGAAAAGAACAAAATCTGGACTCTTGTACCTAGACCAAATGACAAGAATGTGATTGGTACTAAAAGGGTTTTCAAACACAAGATGATTGAAAAAAGGTGAAGTTTCCAGAAACAAAGAAAGATTGGTCTGTAAAGGATATGCTCAAGAAGAGGGTATTGATTATGGAGAAACTTTTGCTCCTGTTGCAAGACTTGAAGGAGTCAGAACTCTTTTGTCATAGGCAACACATAAATGATACAAGGTATACCAAATGGATGTAAAATATGCATTCTTAAATGAAATTCTAGAAGAGGAAGTCTATATTGAGCAACCTGGAGGTTTTGTTGATCCTAACAAAAGGAATATGGTTTGCAAATTGCACAAAGCCTTGTATGGACTGAAGCAAGCTCCTAGAGCTTGGTATGAAAGATTGCATGGTTATCTGATAAGGATTGGATTTCAAAGAACTAATGACAATAGTATCTTGTATATCAAAGAAGGACCTCAGAACAATATACTATTAGTAGAGATATTTGTTGATGATATATTGTTTACTGGATATAATGATTTATGAAAAGAATTCTACAAAGCTATGAGTAAGGAATTTGAGATGTCTATGTTTGGAGAAATCAAATTCTTTGTTGGTTTACAAGTTCATCAGATGAAGGATGGTATCTACATTACTCATTCTAAATACATCAGAGAGATATTGAAGAAATTTGGAATGGAAGATTCCAGACCAGTTGGGACACCTATGTCTACTGGACATAAGTTGTCTAAGGATGATGATTCAAAGGAGGTAAATCAGAATACCTACAGATCCATGATTGGTAAACTTCAACATTTTGTTCACACTAGACCTGATATTGCATTAGCATTTGGTATTGTTGCAAGGTTTTCAACTAATCCTATAGAGAATCACTTGATGGCTATCAAAAGGATTCTGAGATATCTTAAGGGTACTATAGAGTATGGATTTGATGTAAGATAGGCTAGGGTTGCTCTAATTTCCTTACTAGCTATAATGACTTGCTTAGGCTTTCTCATAGCCTATTAGGGTTCACTTAGATACCCTACTCTGTATAGGATCTCAATCCTATCTTTATAACTCCCCCTACCTAGTTACACCAATTCAATTGCCTACCAAACCAAGGGTTCTACCTTGCTGCCCACCTTGCGTATTCACACAACATGACTCTTTCTTGTTTAAAAGTGAATGATGGATGTGTTTAGGTGTTATTCAATCCCATTTCACTTTATGGTTACAAATCAAAATATTTTAGTGACTGGAACTCTCAAAACTGTCCACTTTGCACCAAATAGGGCTACTAGAATTAGCCCTATTTGAGAGGTTTTCTCCTCTTTACTACAAAATATCCTTAACAAGGTGGTAAACCAAATTTATATCTGAGTACCCTTTTTTGAGACTCGCAATATTTTTAAGGTCTCCACTCTTCAACCTGTCCGTACACTAGAAAACCACTCTAGGCCTAAAATTGAGGGTTTTAGTTTGTTTTTTACAGTCTTCTCTAGGGTCACTTCAAAACCATAACAAAATTTCACTTGGGAACTTCTCCTTCTAGATTATAGTCCTTCACACATCCCCCTAACTTCTTCCAATCTTGGATTGACGCTTTCAATGCATTCAACCCATTGCCTTTTTCCTTTAAGCTGTGATGCTGCCTAACCGAGTGCCATCAACTCGCATAGGGCATCATGGAAATGCTAGAAAAACTAGTTTTTGGGGGCCCTACTCCTGCACACAACATAATATACAAGTCCACTCCCATATATCAAAAACCCACAAAATTTCTATAGTGGGAAAGGGAGTGGCAAAAGCATTTTCATGAATTGCTGCAAATAGTGGCACCAGATTGCCTAGAAATGAATGATTTTTAAAAATAATCAAAATGAATTATTCATAACTTTCTCAATGAATAAAAATGGCATGTGTGGGAATTATCAACATTATCCATGGTATATTTTCAATCCATTAACCTTTACATGCAACCAAAAACTCAAAAATTGTACCACTGTTATACTAGAACTTGAAAAAGCTTTCACACATGCGAAGATGACCTCAAATGAACTTGTAATCTTAATGGAAAACATTCATTAGCTCATTATAGACATGGATCAAAAACTAAAACATATTTCTAAGTCTATCTTCCCATTCATGCAACCAAAAAAGCACAAAAACAATGTTCTTCCAAAAACTCAGAATTCTCATTCATGCAAACTTCTTCTTTTTCCCTACAAATCCTTGTTCATCATTTTGGTTAGGTTTTCCAAATCCTAAGTAACCTCCCATAATATATTGAGGCATTACAAAACATCACTCTTTCATCCAATTTGGTCTGCAACATATTCTTCAAAACTGTCATGCAAAATCCAAAAGTTGTCATAGCAACTTTTTGTCTTTTTGGATTTTCCTATCAAGTAGGACTTGAGATATTTTTGTGGCCTTTAATAAGGTATGTTAATGATTTCTAGGCATGATTTAGTCTCTCGACAATCATTCTGCCATCTTTTCCCATTTTTTAGCACTTTTTGCCAAGTTGACAACTTTGGCAAGAAATGACAACTTTTGCAAAATCCTTCCATCATTTTATGTTTGTTATCCAATTGTTTGCATATGATATGTAACCAACTTCAAAATAATTAAAAACATAGCCTAAACTATTCATTTCTCCTTTTTACTCTAGGACTCATCTCTGCAATATATGCAAGAAAACACACAAAGCAACTCCTAAGCAACTATCTAGTCATGGATTCACCTAGTCATATTCATCTTAGGGAAATAAAGAAAATGACCTTCTAAGGTCCACACAAACTCTGCTAACTTGGCTAGAGTCAGTACATGCTAGAATCAAAGACAACTAAGGGGTTAAGCTAGGTGTTCTCCTGCACCATACTCCCCCAAACAGAAGAAAGGTTAATCCATCCTTGGATTGAGCATATTTGAGTCAATGCCCAACCTTTTGAACTTTGATTCTCTGATCCAAGTAGCATCAACATCATCTTTTTCATGCCATTTTACAATGTACTCCATATAGTCTTTGTTCCTAGTCTTCTTATAGACCCTTGAGTCTAGTATATTTTTAGCTGTCATAGATGGAGTAGGGGTTAATTTCATAACTTTTACCTCTTGTATTACCTCTTGAAGGTTCTGATCAACATCTTGAATGGGTCCTTTATGTTCTATCAAATCTGCAATGTTAAAAACTGGTGACAACCCAATGTCTTCAGGAAGCTCCACCTTATAAGCATTGTTGTCATACTTTGCAAGCATCTTACATGGACCCAGCCTCTTCATCTGTAGCTTGTGAGGAACACCTTTTTTTATCCTATGTTTGTTCAAGTGTACCATCACAAAGTCTCCAATCTGAAACTGAACATCCCTCTTTGTTGCATCCACCTTTTGCTTCACCTTTTCAGCATTTTCAATCAAGTTTTTTCTCACACTTTCATGGAATTCTCTCATTGAATGAGAAAAGTCCTCAGCATATCCACTACCATGCATTCCTTCCTTCAATTCTCTAAGTTCAAAAATCCCTCTTGGGTGAAAGCCATAAAAAATTCAAAAGGACTCTTACCAGTTGATTTGTTTACTGTATCATTGTATGCATATTCAGCGTGTCCAATGAGTTGGTCCCATGTTTGACCATACTCCTTTGTGAGGCATATCAACAAGTTACCGAGGCTCCTATTGACCACCTATGTTTGGCCATCTGTCTGTGGATGGTAGGCAGATCCAAAAGACAAGTTAGTGCCAAGCTTTTGCCATAAGGTCTTCCAAAAATGGCTCATGAATTTGGTGTCCCTGTCTGAAACAATACTAAGTGGGAGTCCATGGATCGTCACCACTCCACTAAAAAAAAATTGAGCAATGTTACAAGCATCACAAATAGTCTTACAAGGTATAAAATGTGCCATCTTGCTAAATCTGTCCACAACAACATAAATACTATCATATCCCTGCCTTGTTCTTGGCAAGCCAACTACAAAATCCATGCTTATGCATTCCCATGGCCTGGTTGGGATTGGAAGTGTTTGGTAAATACCTACATTGGAAAATGTTCCCTTTTCTTTTTCACACACTACACAACTCTCAACATATTGTCTAACATCTCTATTCATTCTAGGCCAAAAATAGAACCTAGTAACAAGTTCTTGAGTCTTATTGACTCAAAAATGACCACTAAGTGCCCCATTATGTTTTTCTTGGATCAAATTCTCTCTCATAGACCCTCTAGGAACAAAAAGTTGACCTACTTTAAACAATAAATCATTCTGCAAAGTATATTCAGAAAACTCACCATGAAAGTTGTTTTTAAACTCTTTGCATACCTTGTAGATTTGGGCAAAATCTTCATGTTCAGCATATAGGTCCTTGAAGCTATCAATACCTATGCTTTTTAGCTGAACTTCTTAAACTGTGAGTATCCTTCTACTCAATGCATCAGCAACCTTATTTTGTACTCCCTTTTTATGCTTGATATTGAAAGTGTAGGCATGTAGATACTCCACCCACTTCATGTGTTTGCTGCTAAGTTTGTCCTGAGAGTTAAGGAATCTGAGAGCTTGGTTATCGGTGTATAATATGAACTCCTTTGGAAGCAAGTAGTGACTCCAATTTTTGAGTGCTTGGACTAGAGCATACAACTCTAAGTCATAAGAAGAGTACTTCTTCTTTGCATCATTTAGCTTCTCACTATGGAAAGCTATTGGTCTTCCTTCTTGGCTTATGGAAGCCCCAATGGCCACATTACTTGCATCACATTCAATAGTAAAAAGCTTATCAAAGCTTGGAAGAACTAGAGTAGGCAACTCTGCTATCTTCTCCTTGAGTGTTTCAAACCCTTTCTCGACTTGTGGTGTCCATTGAAACTTTGTCTTCATCCCACCTCTATTGGTGTCTAACATAGGTGCACAAATCCCATTGAAATGTCTAATGAACTTTCTGTAATACTGAGCTAGACCATGAAATCTTCTCACCTTAGTTATAGCCTCGGGAGTAGGCCAACTTAGAATGGCATCCACCTTTTCTTGATCCATTTTGAGGTCACCCTGAGACAAAACAAAACTGAGATATACAAGCTCATGTTTCATGAAGTCACACTTCTCCAAATTGATTATTAGCTTTTCATCATAAAATTTCTTGAAAACAATTTTCAAATGCCTATTATGCTCCTCCTTAGTTTTTCTAAAAACAAAAATGTCATCTAGGTAGACAACAACAAACTTACCAATGCATTCTACCAATACCTCATTCATAAGCCTCATAGAAGTTGAGTGAGAACTAGATAAACCAAATGGCATTACAAGCCATTCATACAAACCTTCTGTAGTTTTGAAGGTTGTCTTCCATTCATCTCCTTCATTTATCCTAATTTCATGGTAGCCACTCTTAAGGTCAATTTTGTTGAAGTACTTTGCCTGCCCTAGACAGTCTATTAGGTCTTCAATTCTAGGTATTGGGAACCTATACCTAATGGTTATTCTATTAATGGCTCTAGAATCAGTACAAAGTCTCCAAGCTCCTCCTTTCTTGGCTGCTAAAATAATAGGGACTACACATGGGCTTATGCTCTTCCTAATTAGGACTTGGTCTAATAACTCTCTGATTTTCTTGGCTATTTCCTCATTTTGTTGAGGGGTCATCTTATAGGCAGCTTTGTTGGGTGAGGTAGCTCCTGGAATGAAGTCAATCTTGTGGCTAAAAAGTAACCTAGGAGGTAGGGGAGTGGGATGACCATCATTCACAATGTCTTTATACTCTTCAAGTATTTCTTTTACCTCATTTGGTATCTCTGATTTCTTGATAGAAACTTCATCTTTTGGCTTCAATACTAAAGCAAACCCAACTCCTTCTCCTTCTCCTAGGGTCTTCAAGAACTCCTTCTCATCAACCATGAGCACACTTGGACTTGATGTTTTGATCTCTCCTTCTATTAGGGACTGAATTTTGAAGGTCACTCCAAGTTTCTTGAATGATTATGCATTCTTCGTTCCATCATGCATGCCTTGCCTATCAAATTTCCATGGCCTTCCAAGTAGAAGGTGGCATGCATCCATGGGAAGAATTTCACATAGAACTCTATCCTTGTACTTACCAATAGTGAATTTTGCCCATGCTTGTTCTCCTACAAATGCATGATGTCATTTATTGATCCATGTAACCTTGTATGGGTTGTCATGTGGAATCCTCTTCAAATTTAGCTTGGTGACTTCCTCTTCACTAATGATATTATCAGTTGAGCCTGAGTCAATGATGACCCTACACACCTTCCCTATGATTTTGCACTTCACTCTAAAAAGTGATCTTCTTTGGCTTGGTTCTTCTTTGCTTGACTCTCTGATCAATGTCCTCTTTATCATGAGGATCTCACCTTCCTCTGATTCTAAAGGTACCTCAGATGGCTTGCTGCTGCAACTTGATTCTTCTTGGACATAGTTAACTCTCTTTCCACCTCCTTGAGAAGTAGAACATTTTTCAAGAAATCTATAGGCAAGATGCCCTAGCTGATTGTAATGGTAGCATTTCATGGTGGTAAAGTAGGATGCTCCTTTTCCTTGATTTTTTTTGTTCCTTCCTCTCCAACTAGTGTTAGAGCCTCTACCTCTGCTGAAAACCCCTCTATTTGAGTTTCCTTCTTTGTTTTTAGTGAGCTTGTTCTCACTTTTCTGCCTTGAATATGATCCTCTTCCACCATAGCCTCTTTGTCCTCTTCCTTCTCTACCTCTACCTCTGAAGTTTGATTCTGATTTCTTTTTGTTCTTCTCTTCTACTTTCAATGCAAGTTGGAAACACTTATGGACGGTTGTATGAGTCCACAAACTGATTTCCTCTTGGATATTCCATTTTAGGCCTCCAAGATACCTAGCCACCTTGATAGTCTCATCCTCTTAGACTCTTGACCTCAAACACAACTTTTGGAACTCTTCAGTGTATGTAGCCACATCCAAATCTTTTGGTTTCAAATTCTGCCTCTTCTTATGCAATTGGATTTCATAATCCTTAGGTAGGTATTGTTCTTTCACCTTGTTTAACATGGCTTTCCAATTTGAGATTGGATTCTTACCCATCTTCTCCCTTTATTATTGGAGGTATTTCCACCATGTTAATGTTGAAAATTTTAATCTTGAATTTGCAACTTTTACCTTCTATGCTTTAGTTATGCCCTCACATTCAAAGAGTTTCTCAATGCCTTCTATCCATTCCACAACTAGGTCACTGTCCATTTTTCCATTAAACCATGGATTTCCTTCAAGAATTTTTCCTCCTATGGCTTTGAGGGGTTTTAGGAATGGCTCCTCATTCATTGGAGGGTCTGTTTCAGGTATCATGTCTTCTTCATAAACTTTATGTTTCCCTCTACTGCTACTAACTTCATCTCCATCTCTGCTTTTGCTTGCATCTGCAACTTCTTGGAGTTTTGCCTTCATTTCATCCAAGGCTTCTTCAAGGAGTCTACTCCTTTCCTATTGATCCTCTATTTCCTTCTTCTTCTCATATACTTCCTTTTCAATCTCTGCATTGGTGAGCATCTTGTTTTCACCTACTGATATTGTTGGCTGGAACATCTACCACAAGCCCAATCAAATTAGGCTCTGATACCAATTTGATTTAAGATAGGTTAGGGTTTCTCTAATGTCCTTAATATCTATAAGTACTTGCTTAGGATTTCTCCTAGCCTATTAGGGCTCACTTAGATACCCTACTATGTATAGGATCTCAATCCTATCCTTCTAACTCCCCCCACCTAGTTACACCAATTCAATTGCCTACCAAACTAAGGGTTCTACCTTGCTGTCCACCTTGCATATTCACACAACATGAATCTTGCTTGTTTCACAGTGAATGTGGGATGTGTTCAGGTGTTATTCAATCCCATTTCACCTTCTGGTTACAAATTAAAAGAGTTTAGTGACTGAAACTCTCAAAACTGTCCACTTTGCACCAAATAGGGCTACTGGCATTAGCCCTATTTGAGAGGTTTTCTCCTCCTTACTCAAAAATCTCCTTGAAAAGGTGGTAAACCAACTTGATATCTAAGTACCCTTTTGGGAGACTCACAATATTTTTAAGGTCTCCACTCTTCAACATATTTGTACACTGGAAAACCACTCTAGGCCTAAAATTGAGGGTTTTAGTTTGTTTTTTACAGTCTTCTCTAGGGTCACTTCAAAACCATAACAAAATTTATCTTGGGAACTTATCCTTATGGATTATAGTCCTTCACACACCCCCCTAACTTCTTCCAATCTTGGATTGACACTTTCAATGCATTCAACCCACTACCTTTTGCCTTTAAGCTCTGATGTTGCCTAACTGGGTGCTATCAACTTGCATAGGGCATCATGGAAATGATAGAAAAAATGGTTTATGGGACCCCTAATCCTTAAAAAAACATAATATATAAGTCCAATCCCATATATCAAAAACCCACAAAATATCTATTGTGGGAAAGGGAGTGGCAAAAGCATTTTCATGAAGTGCTCCAAACAATGGCAGCAGACTGCCTAGAAATGAATGATTTTTAAAACAAATAAAAATGAATTATTCCTAACTTTCTCAATTAATGAAAAAGGTCTGTGTGGTCATGCTCAACATGGATCCATGGTTATATCATTATTTCAATCCATTAACCCTTACATACAACCAAAAACTCAAAAACTGTACCACTGTTATACTAGAACTTGAAAAATCTTTCACACATGCGAAGATGACCTCAAATGAACTTGTAACCTTAATAAAAAACCTTAATTAGATCATTATAGAAATGGATAAAATACTAAAACATAGTTTTAATTCTATCTTCTCATGCATGCAACCAAAAAGCACAAAAACAGTGTTCTTCCAAAAACTCAGAATTCTCATTCATGCAAACTTCTTCTTTTTCCTTATAAATCCTTATTCATCATTTTGGGTAGGTTTTCCACATCCTAAGTAACCTCCCATGATGGATTTAGGATTTACAAAACATCATTCTTTCATCCAATCGGTCTGCAACATATTCTTCAAAACTGTCATGCAAAATCCAAAAGTTGTCATAGCAACTTTTTGTCTTTTTGGCTTTTCCTATCAAGTAGGACTTGGGATCTTTTTGTGGCATTGTATAAGGTATGTTAATGATGTATAGGCATGATTTAGACTCTAAAAAATCATTCTACCATCTTTTCCCATTTTTTAGCACTTTTTGCCAAGTTGACAACTTTGGCAAGAAATGACAACTTTTGCAAAATCCTTCCAACCTTTTATGTTTGTTCTCCAGTTGTTTGCATATGACATATAACCAACTTCAAAATAATTAAAAACATAGGCTAGGATATTCAAGTCTCCTTTTTACTCTAGGACTCATCTCTGCAATATATGCAAGAAAACACACAAAGCAACTCCTAAGCAACTATCTAGTCATGGATTGACCTAGTCATATCCATCTTAGGGAAATAAAGCAAATGACTTTCTAAGGTCCAAACAAACTCTCCTAACTTGGCTAGAGTTAGTACATGCCAGAATCAAACACAACTAAGGGGTTAAGCTAGGTGTGCTCCTGCACCAGGATTATGGTATAAGAAAGGAGGAAACTTTGATTTGAAGACTTTAACTGATGCTGATTGTGTAGGAAGTGTTGATGACAGAAAGAGAATAAGTGGTGGAGAATTATTCCTTGGTAAGAGGTTAGTTTCTTGGACCAATAAGAAACAAAATTGCATTTCTCAGTCTACAAGAGAGGCAGAGTATGTTGTTGCAGCAGTAAATTGTTCAAATATCATATGGTTCAAACAACTGTTGTCAGGTACGAAGGAGGAAATTAAAGAATCAGTTATTATCTACTATGACAACACTAGTGCAATTAACATTTAAAATAACCCTATGATGCATACTAATACTAAGCATAGTGCAATCAAATATCATTTCTTGAGAGAATTAGTTCAGGACAAAGAAGTAAGGTTGGAATATGTGAATACTAAAGAACAAGTTGCAGACATATCCACAAAAACCGTTACCTAAGGATGCATTATTGTATCTTAGAGGAAAGCTAGGGGTGATTCCCCTAACTGAGGCTCACTAATGGATAGATTAGCGATGCATCAATCAAGCTACAAAATATATTTAACACACTGATGCAGATTGTTAGAGCTTATTGCATATGAATCAGTACAAATAGGTATATTACAACTTCATTGGATGTGTATTGGATAGTGTCTTTGGCATTGGTTGTCAAAGAGGGAGAGATTATTGATGTCATGCCAAAATAAAATATTAAGGGAAAGATTATTGACGACAGATGGAGAAAATTTTATCAGAAACAAAGATTAATGTAAGAGGGAGAAATCTGTATTTCAGTGATTGTGAAGACAGAGGGAGTTTTCTAGATGAGGATAAGAATGAAGCTAAGGACATTAATAAAATTTTATCCTTGTTACTTTTGTTGTATAATTATTTGTATTATGACATGTTGTGTTGCCATCAATGACAAAGAGGGAGATTGTTGATGACAATTATTCAATTGTGTATTGGCATTGATGTTTACACAAATATAGTGATGTTTACACAAATGTCTAATCCTATCCAAGCAAATTCATTTTATTCCATGTTCTCTTGGGCATTGAAGAAGACCAAATTGATTTTTAGTTCTAATCGAGTTCACTTGGGAATTACAGTAACGGTCGGGCGTTGAAGGATTACAATGTTGACCGAGTTGTGCATTTAGTGTCAGTCGAATAACAACAGTTTACACTTTATGTATAGTTGGTTATATGCATCTGAAAGACTTAAGATTTATTATTGATTTGGAAGGTTATTCAAGCTGACTTGACAAGGCTTATCATATATATACAAGGTCAAGTCTGGATTGAATATGCAAGATGTGTGTGAGTTTTGATATGAAGAGTGAAGGCAAAATCGGATGGGATTCTGATTAAAGATAGAACATCCATATAGAGCTGCAATAGAATATTTGATTAGTAAGGATCCAGTATAAAGACAAAAAAAAGATCTAAATCAGCAAAGATAGTTGCTTCCTCAAACAGGTCAATCCATTTTTACTCTCTAACAATGTTGCAGTGATCCAAAATCTCTTTACAGAGTAAACTTAACAATCTTTTGTAAATCCTCTCACAAGGTGACATTTCTACATTGAAGTGTTTGAAGACGTCTCACAAGGTCACTCCTTATATGGTGATTAAATCCTCTAATAAAGTCACACCTAACAGTGTGTTTTGTAACCTTTAACAGGGTTGGCTCCTAACAGGGCTCACTTCAGAAGAGTCAAAAACAATAACTAGTTGCAATTGGTGGTTTTCCCAAATTGGGTTTCCACATTAAATATTGGTGTCATTTGTGTACATGTTATTTGCTTTATGATTTATGTTTCTACACTTAATCACTAAAGGATAATCATAGTTAATATCTCAAAGTTTACTTTGTTAACCGAGTGACAATAGAATATCTGTGTTAACCGAGCAACAGTGATAAGTTTGATTAAGACATCTAAGGGACTTGGATTTGTTTTTGTGGTAACTAATTCACCCCTCCCCTCTCAGTTACTCAACTCATTTCCAACATCTATTTCTTAGAACTACTTTGGCCCATCTCCTCTTAAGGGGGGGAAATTGAAGACAGAAAGACCTGAGTGTGATTATTGTAAAAATCCCAATCACGACGAGTCTCATTGTAATGAGAAGAAGATAGATGGATATGCAAAACAAATTTATGATTTGCAAGATCTTCTTTAAAAGAACAACATTGATATTTATTCTTCTCCTTCTCACAGGTCTTCTTCTTCATCATCATTCCAGACAGATGGATGGGAAAATGGAAAGGGCCATGCATTATTTGCAACCGTTACTCCACACTCTTCTAGATGACTACTGGATTCAAGTGCTTCACACCATATGGCATGTTCTCAGGATTTATTCTCATCTTTTGAGGCTTCTCCTACCCCACACATTTTGATGGGGAATAACATTGTTATGACTGTATGTGGGAAAGTTTCTATTGACATCGATGATGGTGCATTTAATAATGTATTATGTGTTCCACCTTTGTCCTCTAACCTTCTCTCTATCTATCAGATTACTCATAGTGGGATAGGGAAGATAGTTGAGTTTACTCCAGATTTAGTACACATCAGAGATAGTGAGACAAGCAATATTGTTGCAACAAGGATTGTTGATCATTCTTCCCACTTGTACTGCTTCTCTCATTTTGGTCCATAATCTCCACTATAGAAGAATAGCTCTCCTTTTTCATGAGATCCTAGTGACGTGAAGTCAGGTCACTTGAAATTATGTGTTGTCCTCGAGAATAGTGTTGTGACTTTTACACCTCCACCTCCAATTGATTTTACATATATTCGACATGGTTCCTCTTCAGCATTACCTGAAATCATCGCTCCATGCATCGAGCCACCTAGTCTAGTTGCTAAGGACATATCAAAGGACATTCATCTCCTCTTAGATGATAGATTCAACACATATATTGGACCACCTTCATTGGAGATTCCATTACATGAGTCCCATACATTCTCTTTTGAACATCAACTAGGCCTTCTAGTTTCTCCTCACATTCAAGGGTTTTCTCTTCTTTGTCCAACGCCTTTGTCTTCCATAGTGGAACCACATTGGTCCGATCATCGACATAGGGGTTCTATCATTGTGGGGGAATTTGGAGTCTTGATTATCTCTTAGGGGGGGGGGTGATTGTTCTTATAGTTTTGAGAGAGTCTCTTGAGCCATTTCTTTTCTGCATTCTTTTTCCATCTTTTTTTGGAGTAGAGTTTTTTCCATGTGGTTTTCTCTATTTCTCCACTTTACAGTGATTTAGTTGTGATTGGGTAGCTGATCAGGTCTTATTGCCGAGACACAAATTTCTCGCTTTTAGTAGTTGTTTCTAGGTTTTATCTTCTCCCTAAGTTTATCTTAAGGGGGCATTATAATAATAATTCAATCCTCTTATTAATTAAATCATTTGATTTAATCATTAAAGTCACTTATTATCTCTAGTTTACTTAAGCTAAACTTTAGGCATATAATAATTAATTCTTTATTAATTATTATCATGCAACCTAGGTTTCTCCACTTTCTGGTGTTCCATCTCCTTTATAAGGATTGACCTCTTTATATTTGATTTATTTTATCTCTAAATGAATATTTCATCTTTCAGATCATTATGAGTTGTGTCTCCATTCTTTACTTTTGTGACAGGTATTTTTCATACAATGGATCTTGGTGATTGAATTCTTTGAATTCTAATACAAACTACATAATACACATGTTGACATCAATGAAAATACATCCAACTTTCCAATAAAACACATCATCTTCCAATTCAATGTTGATTGTACACATTGTTTCCCTCACTTCCTCTTCACTTCAACTAGATAAAGATGTGTTTAAATTGATGAAACAAACATGTAAGTTTCCAACACTATTCATTTTCATCTCAATTCCATGAAAACTAATTTGGTGCAATAAATTGATAGCTAAAGATTTCTCCATATGCCTTTTCACAGTCCACAAAAAATATGAAATCATTTTTTTTAAAGTTTTTTTTGTAAACTAGTTCCTAAGGGGGTAGCTTGCTATATTATATTAAAGTAAAATATTGCAAAGAGAAACTATAGTTGGTGGAAAAGGAATATCATCCCTTCACCAAGCTCAAAGATCCTATCGAGTTGTATGATAGTAAAAAAAAAATTGTTTTCACCCAGGAAGATGTTAAAATTTTCCTTATCTACCTTTACAATCGCTTTCTTGAAAAGGGTCCAAGCTTTTTTCATTTTACCTTTTTCCCTTCTACCTCCAAAGTGAAAATAGCAACAAGTTCACGAATGTGGGTTTTGATTTGCACCTCATAGATATTTTCCATGGCATCCTCATAGTACTCTCATGCAACAATTCCTCTTATCACACTTATCCCTATAATGAAATTTCTAGCAACCTGCACATATAGGGGTGAGTAGCCCTGTATAGAATTCTCCATCATGAATATGGTCACTTCTTTGTGCCCATACATTTTTGCCTATTACTTTTATGATTCCTTCTTTAGCTTCCAGGTCCCTAGCACATGAGAAGAGTCTAACAAAATGCACTTCTTCATCTTCCTCCTCACACCTCCAAGATATTCTAGTCACTCTTGCCATATTCTGTTAGCTTCTAAGATGGAAAAAATTAAACAAGGGGTGTTATGTTCTAAGGTCGAGCCATTAATTTATAGAAAGGGATCCATATTGATTGAGCTTGTCATAAATACAAATATTTAGGGCAATTTCATAAGATGTGTTTCAACATGGAGTTGATGTTTACGTTCTCAAAATTGGGTGAACCCACAATAGTGGATTACAATTTTTTGAAGGAGGGAATTCCTTCATTTAAGGAAAATCCCAAAAATTAAGGGTTCGATCAGAACTGACTTTTGATCGAAAATCTAAAAAGAGGGGATCTCAATAGAAACCTCCTTTTTAATTTTTTTAATTTAATGTGTGGGTTTTGATCGGAACCCCTAATGCAGGGGGTCCCAATCGAAACCCCCCATATATGAGGAGTTTGATTATGTAAACCCCACAATGGGTTTTTGAAAATGACACAGTGGAGTAAGTGACTATTTCTAAGGTTTTTGCTTGGCCAAAAGCGACTTTCACCTAGTTTCGTACATGTATATATATTTTATGTACACACACACACACATATCTTTGTGTGTGTGTATATATACACTACTACATTTGGGGCCAAATTAAGACAGAAGTTTTCGACGGGTAACTTCTTCTGACGAATTTGGTGTTTTCTTTTTGTAATAGGCCCCGATGATGTCGGTATTCCGATGGGTGTTTAATTGACCATCGAAATTCTGACAGATTCGGGGTATACATTATAAAAAAAAAGTGAAACAGCCTCATCATTCTTATTTCGATTGGAGAGCAGGAGAAAAGGAGCAACAACTGAGCGCGGGAGAAGGTATGTGATTTCTTCATCTTTCGAGCCTCTGGCATCATATTCAAATGCATTTCATTTTATTGTTGAGGGAGTTTCTCTCTGAAATGACCACATTCTACTAGTGTCGTGCCCTATCCAGTGCTTTATCTCTATTATTTGATGTTATTGGTGCTTGTGCTCAAGGATATTGATTCACTGTATTCAAATGTTTGGATTCACGTTTGTTGATATTACTGGCATATGTGTTTAATGACGCCATTATATATTGCTGTCACTAAAATGACCGCATTCTACTAGTGTCGTTCCCTAGCCCGTGCTTTAACTCCATTATTTGATGTTATTGGTGCTTGTGCTCAAGGATATCCATTTTTTTGAAATGTTGACTGTGGTTATCAAATGGATAGCCCGTGAGCTTCTAGCTAGGCGTCATTTGTATTGA
>MU226298.1:350708-364513 GCA_018584345.1 Thuja plicata
ATATATGTATGTATGTCTGACATTTTTTACCAAATGTGGCATCCATGATAGTGGAATGAATCCAAGTAGGGTCAACAATAAAATAAGATCATAATCTTTAAACAAAATCTAGTAATTTATTTTTTCTAAGATAGATGATAAAGATATAAAAAATTAAAGTATTGCAATCCCCTAGGAAGACATGTCCTAGGTAAACAACATTGAAATTTTTATAATACAATATCATGTTTACTTTCAATGATATAAGACTTTAAATCATCGCTTAAGACATGTCCTAAGTAAACAACAGTGAAATTTTAATAATACAATATAATGCATGCATTCAATTAGATATGTATTAAATCACCCCCTTAAGACATGTCCTAATTATAAATAACAAAAAAAAATCATAATACAATATCATGCATACATTTAGTGAGATGAGTATTTAATCATTCCCTTAAGACATGTCCTAAGTAAACAACAATGGAATTTTCATAATACAATATCATGTGCATACATCCAATGAGATAAGTATTAAATCATCCCCTTAAGACATGTCCTGATTATAAGCAACAATGAAATTTTCATAATACAATATCATGCATATATTCAATGAGATAAGTAGTAAATCGCCCCCTTAAGACATGTCCTAATTATAAACAAAATGAAATTTATAAGAATTTGTGCATATGTATGCAACATATAATAATTTAAATCATCCCCTTAAGCCATGTATCCGAGCTTAAGACAAATTTATAAATTTATGTCAACATTTTCAACCAAGTCACAGAAGTTGTAAACATATATACATTCTTTCTAGGCCACATCAAGTGGTTCATTTCTCTCTTGGATAACATGTAATATTCTCTCATTATCATCAGTATCTAGTCTCCACTTACGAATGCCACGTCCTACGACTGAATGAAGAGATAGGTCAATAGCAATTACAAGGTGGCTATACTGATATACCTTGTTGTTACACTGATAAACAATAAAGGGAATCCCTTGTTTAACTATTTTTATTTGCTTCAAATACGCTCCTTGCACAAAAATTGAACCTACACAGACAAGAAAGAACATTTCAAACAATGGGTTTCAATTAAATTTTAAGTTTCAATTTTAATAAATTTAACATAGATACGCTACTAACCTATGGGAAACATAATCCATAGCTTGTTTCATTCTTTGTTAGCTTCATCCTCTCCTCTGTGAAATGTAATAAATAGATACTAACACCTTCTACATTTTCAGGCTCTACTATGACTGCAAAAACATATCCTGCACACTAAAATTTATGGCCCGTCAATTTACTTTAAAGAGACCTGGCTCAATATATATATTTAAATGAAAGTAAATAAGTATGTATCTGTATAAATTTATAGATTGAGATCAAGAAGGTAAATATATGTACCAATTTTGACCAATCTTTAAATATGATCATAACCAATAGAAATCAATAGAATGTCATCAAAGCTTTCATCCTCATCTTCATCATTTGTAATAGTAACATCTAGTGACACCAAATTCCATGCACCAACATATCCATGTTGTTGGTTGATACATTCACCATAGTTTTTATAAATACAGTTAGCAAAAAAGCATGAGTAATCTCTGGTGTACAATGACCACATGTTACTATCTGTACTCATAACAAAATGCAAGGATCTCATTTTTTATATCTTCTTTCATCCATGCATTGATCTTCCATCAAAACCTTCAAGACATAAAAAAGTTAAACATAAATGTTCAAATCAATATTAAAAGTATATTAAAATTTGATTTAATAATTTGAAAAGATGGTGCACATGTACCTGATATATCCTATAATTCTCTGAATGGTATGACTTGATCCAATCTTGATGATGTGTTAGCCTCATTTGGCACTGCAAAGTGTGTCTTGCACCATTCAACTAGATCATGAGCATCTTTTATACAAAATCCTTGATAATCCATTTGATATTTTCTTAAAGAATGCTTGATGCAAAATCCCACATCATCATGATCACCCTTTCCATGTCCACTCTCAAATAAACTCCAAAGATGTGGTATCTTTGGGTAATGATGATATCTACAGAGTGCATAAAATGGATTTGCTGATTTGAATTGTCATGCACATCCATTTGACCATACAAAATTATTTTCAATTTTTATGCCTTTGCTTTCCAAATATCCAAAAAATGTCTTAAAGAAATGTTCAACAAAATGTGTGCCATGCTATTTATCATTTCTAATGTAAAAGTTATACTCTTTATTAATGACCCATGCTTGATATGTAATTTCAACACCATCCAAATCTAAATGTGCATGTTGATAAGACACCTGGACCATAATAGTGACCTTCTCTGTAAAGTAGTATTCTGCTTGAAGTTTTTTTTTATGAACAAAAGAGTAATTTTCTGCAAAGTCAACAACTGATAAAATTGTTCCAGGTGGGAAAGTGTCTCTTAGTGTTTGGAATCGTTATGCTTTCCACTTAGCAAAAAAAGTATGATGAATATATGGTTGAGTCAATTTATGAAAGAATCTCCATAAAGGTTCCAACATGTGTCTCCTCTTCTACATATTCCAACCTTGTGGATTATTTCCCAAATTTTGTTTCAAACTTTATGTACTTGTAGCTCTTACATTTTACCATCCTCATCATATTAGTATCTTCATCTCTCAAAGTAATTTTTTCCAAATTACCACATGTTTCACAAGTTCCTTTTATGCAATCAATTTCACCTATTACATGATCATCTGATTTGTCACATGAGATTGACGCTATGAATTGGCTTGGCCGTTTAACAAGAGAATTTTGAAAACCATGACTTTCTTCTATTATATTTCAAAACCCTTGATAGTAGAGATCAAATTTAATATGATATCGACAACAACAAGTTTCAAAATATTATTTAACTTTGCATAATATGGGTTTAATCTTTCAAACATTGTTTGTCCAATATTCATGTTGAGATTTGAATTACAAAATGAGAGATACAATTCATGTTGTGTGGTGTCCAACCAATTTTTGGGTGTACCAAACAACTCTTAGGCCCAATCTCATGTTTGATAACATCTCTTCTATTTGATTAAGGACGGGTATGATTAGTCCAAAAAGTAGTGATCAAGTTCCTAACTGTTTCCTCAATCCTATAAGAGAAATGAGCTCTACACATTAGTACCCAATTGCTTTCCAATGTACTATCATCCAAATTGATTCTCCTTTTCGTATAATGTGACATTGTCTTCCTGCTATACCTGATCTTAGAAGAAAGTGAAGAGATTTGTCTATTTTGGGACATGTTTTTATTTAAAATAGATGTTAATATCTCTCTTATTGAAATGTACTTATTTGCATATCTAGATGTTCTCCCAACAGAAGTCAAACCTTTCTTAACACTTTCAACAATATATTTTTGTAGGTTAGATGATTTCCTTTTTTTTTCAATGTTGTATCAACACACGACAATTTTAATGGCTCTTTTAGCTCATCTTTAAGAAGTGAAATTGTTAATAGTTAGGGTTTTTCAAGTGTATCAAGATTCTCCAATTGATAAATTATTGCCTTAGAATTTTTATTCAATTTCCTCTTTGTAGTATGTATAGGTTGTTGAGTACAATATCTCACTTTTTCCACATCCATTTCAATTAAATGGTCTATGCTTTTACAATTACTCTTTTTCTCTTTAACCTTTGAGCTAGATTGATATTCTCATTTTTTGCTTGAACTTGGGTTGCACACAATTTTTTTTTAACTCTTAAGTGGAAATACTAATATTATGTATTTACCCAAGAAGAAGTTAAAATATGTATATTCAAACGAGAGAGAGAGAGAGAGAGAGAGAGAGAGAGAGAGAGAGAGAGAGAGAGAGAGAGAGAGAGAGAGAGAGAGAGAGAGAGAGAGAGAGAGAGAGATNGGAGAGAGAGAGAGAGAGAGAGAGAGAGAGAGAGAGAGAGAGAGAGAGAGAGAGATGTACCTTCTTTCATACTATGATATATTTCCAATGCTTCTTCATGTAGTCTTTAATCCGTTTCAAGTGAATACTTTCATGTAGTCTTATTTAGCCTTGTCCTTTTATTTCCCATCGCTTTCCTTTGAAAATGCTCTTTTAAAACTCCATAAAATAAAGAAAATGCACTTCCAAATGCCTTTCTTCTCCAAAATGTGAATTTTCCTTCAACTTTCATGTTTAGAAAATTGAAAAAAAAACATCTTTATTTATATGAAACCGTCAATAGCCTTAAAAAAACATTAAATCGGCCGACCAGGGTTTCTATCAAAAGTGGTTAAGTATTTTCAATTGAAAGTGGTTGAGTTTAGAATTTTAACCCTGCAAAAAATCCAAGGGGGTTTTGATAGAAAGGGGTTTCTATTGAAACCCCAAGGTTTTGATCGAAAGTACTTTCTATCAAAACCTCTTGGTTAGCATGGTTCTCCAAGGGCCAATCAAAATATGAAGTTTTCAGGCCTTTAGAGCTCAATCTGAGGGATCAAATGGGACAATATTGACAAACCCATATGCGGGACACAAGTACTCATAATGAACTTTCCAATGGTTATGATTTTAATAAAAATTGATTTTATTATGCATATGTTTTTTGACGTCAATCAAATGTAGGTTTCTTACCAAACATTAACCTCTGTGTTCAACGTTCAAGGAAAAATAGTAAATGAGAGAAAAATAATAATCTAAAAACTATCTATGCACTAGGTATTGAAGTCTTCTTTCTGTAAAATAAAATAAAATTGAAATTGGACAAATACACAACAAGTTACAAGCTATGAAATGAACGTATGTCAAAATTATGGTTACGCCAACTTCAAATGTTAATAAAATATGAAATATTAAGGATAAAATCATGAAACCAATTGCAGACATTAGATATGTATGTTACAAAACTAAATTCAAAAGAATCAACTTGATATCTATTTTAGGAAAAAAAGTTATGCTCTATATAGTGAGTGTTACTCTTTTAAAATGTTGTTTTCAACAACATACTAGTTTTCATGGGAGATATAAAAATCAATTCAAATCAACTAAAAAAAAAATAAATAAAAAATATTTAGAATCTAGACATAAAATCCTAAAGGACTCTAATTTACTTCATCTTCTAATTGGTAATGGTTTAGCAGAAATATGTGTCCTAATGTGATTTTTTTTTTCTAGAATGTACATTTCAATGTCTATTCACGCAAAAAAAGTGTAACCCACTATTGTGGGTTCACCCTTTATCTATGCAAGCTTTTAATCCAAAGAGAAATGCTTCATATTCGACATCATTATTTTTGCCTTTCATAAGTTTGATTAAGCTTTCTCATTTTATATTTTGCATTCATCTCTAATTACAAACCCTTATCCTAAAAAGCATGGATTGCCTCTATAGGCCTTGTCAAAGCTGATTTTAAGTCTGCCTTCAACTAGTAGTTTTCATTTCTCTTATTTTCTATTTTATTTATCCTTGATGAAATTTATATTAGGTATAATTAGGTACGGTCATCTGTTTGAAATTTGGTCATCCCATTGCATGTATTATTTATATTGTTTGTTTGAAACTTTAATATTTATGTATTTGCTTATGACAATTTCAATTTTATGTAAAATGCTTTCCATGCACGATTCTTTTTGTTTGATTATTCTCTAGTTATGGTCCTTACATATCTTTCATATTATTTGTGCTTGCATTTCTTTCCAAAGTCCTCCCCACAGGTCTCCTTTGTGTTTATTGGACCATAAATGGAAAATTCTCATTAGATTACACTGTTACGGTCTATCCTAGACTATTTTTGTTGCAAAAATACATCCACCATTGATGTGTTATTTTACAATTGGGTAGAAGGTGATCTACGATTTCTTCCTCTTCTTTGCAAAGTGGGTGTCTATGAGGTCCCATCATTATAATTTTTTGGAGCCTATCACCTATTGATATTCTTTTATGTAGGGTTGTCCATGTAAAAGTCTTTGCTTTAGGGAGTACATATGTTCCCCAATATAGCTTAATAAGCCATTCTTTGTTCGAGGTGTCATTTTTGCTGCAATGTATCCTAATTTAACTATGCAATTTCCTTTTTTTTTTTTGCACACCACATTACATCATCATCCTTATTTGAGAGCATTATTTGTCTTTTTTCTCTCTATGCATAACATGGTTTGTAAATTTGGGTCTATCATATCCATGTTTTTCCATTGGGAATAAGGAATTCCATTTTTTTATGGTGATACTTAGGTAATCACTAGCTATTCTCCCATGGTTTTTTTTTAAATTGAGGTTTTAAATTATGGGATGGACTTAAGAGGTCTGTACTCATTCCACGATTCTTCCCAAAACAAGTCACAACAAGCATTTCCAAATTTCCAACTGAGATGATGTGTTATTAAATTTCTTCTTTTGGTAATGAAATTCCATATTGTTGAACCACAAGGGGGGTTGGCTATTGTTAAATTTTACCAGCTTTATACGAGTCTAGGTATTTATGTCATAGTAGTTTGCTCCATAAGGCATTCAAATGTTTATAGATACAACATGACAGTTTTGCCCCAAATGCCAATTTTTTCTTTTATATTGAAATATTGTATCAATTTTATTACAAAAAAAAAATGTTAGAGAGACATTAACCAGCTGCGTGTTCATTAACAATGCCAAATTTTGCAGGTGAAGATCCTTAATATTAGCACCTCCTATTTTATCTTGTATGATTTTATTCCATGATATTAATGAGATTATCCTATGTTCTTTACACCATTTCTATAATAATTTCCTTTGTGATGTAATTAAACTTTAAAGTATACTCTTTGGAAGTTCTAAGCATGAGAACATATATATAGGTTTAATTATTAATACAGATTTTAGCATTGTAATGCGTCCAGCTGAGGACAACCATTTTCCTAATTATCAAATGATGAGATTAAGGTGCTTTCTAATGAATGGTTTATAAGGCACAATATTTGTTGAATGTTTTGGAAATGGGGTTGCAATAAAAGTGAGCTTAACCTTGCAGGAAACTCTATGGTTAAGGACACTTGAGCTAGAGTAGTACTAGGACGGGTGACCTCTTAGGAAATCTTGGTGCTTCACCTCTATGAGAATCACCTAGATGCAATGAGTGCTAAGTTTTCCATTCATTCTCATGAGAGATGGGTTATTGTGAACCATTACTCATGAAACATGGGTCAATGACTTTGAATCATGATAGCAATATCACATTTTTCTATTGTTGAATTCCACAAGTCACCTCTATTTGCACCGTCAAAGAGTAGGATTCTTAAATATGTTGATGGTATTTTTTCCTCATTATATCATAGCTTTGTTTTAATTCTTTGCCTAATTCTTTGATATGTGTTGAAGAAACATATGTTTTATTTGGCTACATTTATGGTTTGGTCAAAGTTTTCTACATATTATTAAGCAATTATTTGATCTTTTTTGCCTCTAAAATGGTTAAAGACCCATGTAGTAGAGTATAATTTGCAAACATATGACATGAGAAGGGGAGTAGTTCCTATAATATTATGATTCCTTCCAGTTCACTTTGTTCTTTTTAATTTTGTAATTTTTCTGCCTAGTGCATCGACCATGATGACAAATAGGAATGGGGAAAGTGGACCCCCTTGTTGAAATTCTTTAGCTCCTTGAATGAAGCCATTTGGGGGACCATTTATGATGATTGTGTATCATGGTGTTCATATACAACTATATATCCATTTTAACAATTAAAAAAAACAAACTAAATTTTCCCATGATATCATAAGCTTTGCTAATGTCTAACTTTAGAAGCATGCCTTTTAGGTTTTCTTTTTAATATTAATCTAAAACTTAATGATCTATTATGATTCTATCTATGATATTTCTACCAGGGACAAAGCTACTCTATTATTTTGATATAAGCTTTGGAAGTATTATTTTTAATTAGTTTGTCATAACTTTTGATATGATCTTATAAATTTTATTACGTAATGATATTGGTTTGTAGTCTAAAAATGATTTATCATCTTATTTTTTAGGTATTAGTATTGTATTTATGGTGTTCAAATATTTTAGTATGGTGGTTTCCTTTCTGGATTATTCAGCCATTAGCCATATGTTGATGAACTATAACTAATTAAATGTTTGAATATGTTAAGTTGATGATCACCAAGCTGCAGAAAGTTAATGCAAGACATTAAATCAGTTAATGCATTGTATTGTCATTGATGTCAACTTGATATAATATGATTGGTTATATAAAAAGTGTCAAAGACTTCAGAGAACCATAGAGATGAAGGTTATGCTTTCAGTAATGCATAAAAGTTCAGTATTCACTTCGTGACTACAAACATCAATGGTCAGTGCACCCCGACGGATAGAGAAACCCAAAAGAAAAGTCATAGTGATACCCGAGAATGAAACCTGAACAAGCATTATCAACGAGCAGAATCATAGTGTAACCTGATGAGCAAAACTTCATAGTGTTACCCGATGGATAGACAACCCTGATGGACAAACAACCTCGATGGAGATGCCCGAGGAGAACTGAAGTGTTGACCAAAGCTAACAAAGAGTTAAACACCAAAAATAACTGAAGTTCAGAAATGAAAAAAGAGTTCGCTGGAAAGAGATAAAGAAGGAGTTAACTGGTTGTTAAATTGTTTTCATCAACAAGTTAAAAGCCAGAGATAAGCGAGAGTTTTAAAGCTGTTTTATTCCAGTTGTTAAAGAGAAATCGAAGGGATAAAACTGAAGTAAAGCTTTAAAGAAAGAAAGACTAGAATTGAGGATCACACCAAGAATAAGAAACTCAAGAAATTAGAAATGGTGAAATCATGTCTATAAAGAGATAAGCTAATTCATTATGAATTAGGGGTGAATAGAAGAAGAGGATGTTGAAGAGAAACTGGTGAAAGACTTCACACAGTCCTGATCAATCAAGCTAAAGAAAAAAGCTGTATTTCTGTGGACACCGAGCAACAGAGAAGCACAACATCACCAAGTAGAAATAAGTGGAGCAAAGGTATTGAAAAGATACATTGATCATAAAGGTATTATGAGCTTACAATAGATCTGAAAATCTGCAAAGTATAGTTGTATATGTGAACAAATCATTTGTTGTTTCAGTTTAACCATTGAATCAGAAAGTCTATTAACTAAGAAGGAATTAAAAATCCTTTATATATTGAGATACATCCTAAGGAGTATCAAAAGTTTTGGTCATAAAGATAGCATAGAGATGCCAGATACCAAGTGAAAAACTACACAAGGTTTGGTCATAAAGGTAGCATAGAGATGCCATATATCAAGTGACAAACTATTCTATTTAAATCCTCTAACAAAGTCACACCTAACAGTGTGTTTGTAACCTTTAACAGGGTTGGCTCTTCATCGAGCTCACTTCAGAAGAGTGAAAATTTTGGGCTAACGGTCCCAAGTGGTTTTTCCCTTAACAAGGTTTCCACATTAAAAATCAATGTATCAATGTGTTTATGAGTCATTACTTTAGTGTTTTGCATTACACATAACTAATCTAGATTTACTAGTATACACTAAGTAATTTACTATATTTCGGTAAATGAAAGACTGATAATCGGTAAATAGTAAGAATAAGGTTTAACAGTGAACTTCGAGCAGCGGTTATTTGTTAATATTATTTCAAGGCATTCATCTTGTAGGACTGAAGATAAATAGAGGCTTACAATTGTGGTAATAAGTTTTTGGGTTAATTTATTGGAATATTTTTGAGGCCACTGATTCAACCCCCTCTCAGTTATTCTAACAATTGGTATCAGAGCTTGTGTGCTTAGAAAGGGAGTTTAACAACTCAAGTAAAAGATCACAAGATGTGCCCAAGTTGAACAAGGACAACTTTGCATCATGGCAAAGTAGGATAAGACTCCACCTATCAAGTATTAGAAATGATGTAACTCAATACTTGGATACTAAATATGTGTTGACTGCAGGACCTCACACACTTGAGAAATTAAGAGAAAAGCATGAGCATAATTCTATGATGATAGAACTTGATTCCTCACTCTTCGATGCTGAATTTGAAGATGTCAAAACATGCACCTCTGCAAAGAAAATGTGGGACAAATTGAAGCTAGTACATGGAGGTGATGCTAATGCACTAAGTTCCAAGACAGAAAGCCTAAGAGGAAAATTTGATGGCCTAAGAAAGAGAGAAGGAGAAAATATCACCCAGTACAACTACAAAATAAAAGAGGTAGTCAATTCTATCAAAGGAGTTGGAGGCATACTTAAAGAAGAGATAGTGGTAAGTGAAATCCTAATAACCTTACTGCCTGTATATGCTATTAGAGTATCTGCTATAAAAGAAATGAGAGCAGTAGCAAACAATAATGTAACTCTAGATAGTTTGGTTGGTAGACTGATTTCATTTGAGATGAATAGCTTTGATAACAGTGTCTTACCATATATTAAGTCTGCATTCAAATCTTGTTTGAAAATAAGTAAGTCAAGTCATAAACACACTATGAGAAATGATAGTGAAAGTGATAGTGATGACCAAGATCTTGATGAGATTGAAGCACTAATGGATAGAAGATTGCAGAGAGGCAAAGGTAGATACAAAGGTAAATTACCACTTGTATGTTTTAATTGTAAAGAGATTGGACACTTTGCTTCTAGATGTCCTAACAGAAGAAAAGATGACAAAAGTAATGATAGATCATATGAAAACAAGTTTGATAGAAGTGACAACATAGATTACTAAAGCAACCAATAATCTGACAGAAGAGATACCAATGACTACAAGGACAAAGGGAAGAAATCTTGTTACCTGGCTGAGAACAGAGACAGAGATACTGAAACTAAATCTGATGAAGATATTGAAATGGTATTTGTGGCCATGAAGGATGATTCAAATGAAGAATATAGGTATGTAGAGACTACACTCATATCTAAGGTTAGTAAGAATGATGTCTGGATTATAGATAGTGGCTGCACTCACCACATGACCAGTGATAAACAAAAGTTTAAAACTTTTGAGTACTATAATGGTGGATGAATAAGAATGGGTAATGACACACCTTGTCCAGTTGAAGGTAAAGGAACCATAATGTTGAATAACCTTATCAAATATGAAAATGCATATTGGGTAAAATGACTTAACTATAATCTATTGAGTGTTTCACAGCTGAATAACACAGGTCACTGAGTAGCATTTGAGAACAAAAAGGCAAAGATCTTTAATGAATCAGGAAGGTTGATTAGAACTGGTGAACAGACAAAAGGTAACCTATTCTATCTTGATGATATAAACACCACTTGTTTAATGGATATAAATGAAGACATATGGCTGTGGCATAAAAGATTATGTCATGTGAATTTTGACAACATGATTAAGATAAGCAATAAAAGGAAAGTAAGAGGCTTACTAAGCATGTCAAAGCCCGAGCATATCATGTGTAAGAATTGTCAAAAAGGTAAAATGACAAAGTCTAGCTTCAAGAGCAAAGGCTATACATCTAATGCTATTATAGAATAAGTCCATAATGATCTATGTGGACCCATGAGAATAAAGAGTTACTATGGTGATAGATATTTCATTCTCTTTGTTGATGATTATTCTAGAATGATGACAGTTATGTTCTTAAAAGAAAAATCATAAGCATTCAAGATGTTTAAATGGTATAAAGCTATGGTAGAAGAACAAAGTGGTAAGGAACTAAAATGCTTAATATCGGATAGAGGAGGAGAATTTGTTTATAATAAATTCAAATAACTTTTTCAATGAGCATGGAATCAAAATACAGGTTTATGTACCAAGAACACCACAGAAAAATGGGATTGCTGAAAGGAGAAATAGATCCATTGTTGATTGTGCAAGAACACTAATGATTGAGAAAAGCATCACTCAAACATTTTGGAGGGAAGCTGTCAACACTACTGTCTACACATTGAACATAGTACAATTAAAGAAAGACACCCTATGAGCTATGGTATGGATACACACCCAATGTAAGTTACTTTAGAATCTTTGGAAGTCAATGTTATATTTTGAAAGATGATAGAAATGGAAAGCTTGAATCCAAAAGTGAAGAAGGAATATTTCTAGGGTATTCCACCAAGAGCAAGGCTTATAAATGTCTTAACAAGTCATCTAACAAAATCTTTGAAAGTGTAAATATAAGAATAGATGAATATGCAGAGAAAAATGATGAGGAAAGTAGAAAAGAACTAGAAGACTACAACAGATTTGTTCACACTGAATAACCTGACACTCTACCCAAGCAACAATGTATCACTCCCGAGCAACAAAACATTGCACCTGAGCATCAGGCTGCAAATACCAAAAATCAGGAAATTGCTCTAAATGATGTTTCGAGTGATGGAGATCAGAATGAAGGTCAAGATGGTGATCAAAATGATGAACAAATAGATAAACTGATACTTTCCAAGTATGTCAAAAGACATCATCCATAGAACCAGATCATAGGAGACAAGAAGGATGGAATGAGAACAAGAAGTAAGTCACTGAACACTAGATCTTTAATTTGTGATTTTGAGCCTAAATTAGTTAATACTGCACTTGAAAATGAAGAATGGGTCAGTGCTATGAATGAAGAAATAGAACAGATTGAGAAGAATAGAACATGAACATTAGTACTGAGACTAGATGACAAGAATGCCATCGGTACCAAATGGATATTCAGAAACAAGCTGAATGAGAATGGAGAATTCACAAGGAATAAAGCAAGATTAGTATGCAAGGGGTATGCACAAGAAGAAGGTATTGACTATGGAGAAACCTTTGTACCCATTTCTATACTAGAAGGATTAATAATTTTACTTACTTATGTTGTATTCAAAGGATTCAAGGTATGCCAAATGGATGTCAAATCTGCATTCCTAAATGGAATACTAGAAGAGGTATACATTGAACAACCAAAAGGGTTTGTTGATCATGACAAGAGAAACATGGTTTGTAGACTACACAAAGCCTTGTATGGATTGAAAAAAGCACCTAGAGCCTGGTGATGGAACCCATGTCGACAAAGTGATTTGTACCCATTCTTGTTAAGGGAAGTAACTATTTACATACACATTCTTGTCTTTTATAACTTCTTTTCGTTTACCATTTTTCTCTTATCAAAGTATTATCATGTTTTCATTCACTTTCATATGCCTTGTGATTTAATATATTGGGATTGTCACTAAGGGGATTTAGGAGTTTGATTTTATGACTTTCCTTCCTTAAAGACACAACGTAATTGCAATTGATCTTAAATGTGCTTCTGACTAAGTTCAAAGTCTTATGCGATGTTTTCATATAAATCCTAATACAATTAAAAGGAATTTTTCATATTTTACCATTGCATTATAAATCACTAATTCATATTGATGGTAAAAGTGGTCAAATTATAATCGTGACCTAAGGAGTAATATTTTATGTAGGAAATTATATCTTTGATTTAATGATATAATCTAATGTTTTGATGTGTTGAAGAAAATTGATCCTGATTTACTTAACTCTCATGGATTTGAATGTTTATCATTTTCAATGAAAAGATAATGTCATTATTTATGATCATGATTGTTATAATTTGATAAATAACGATAATGATAAAAGATGTTTCCTTTTCATACATACGAATCTATACATTGTGCGTTAAAAAATGACTAGGGTTATCATTGTTGTGTAAAAAGAACATAAGGAAGAAAGTTGATAGATATGAAATATCTCTTAGAAAATTTATGCTTTGCAAATACAGAGGGGAATTTTAATAGGTTGATTATGGAATACGTTATTAAGGAAGGTTATCTTAATACATGCTTTCTTATGAATATATTCATGATATTATATCCATAGATATTAATACACACTTTTGATTTCTTTTGTAAATCATCAT
>MU226298.1:364563-378439 GCA_018584345.1 Thuja plicata
TTCTTTTGTAAATCATCATGACAATAGTTATATTGATAATATGTATACTTAATATGTAGTTTTTATACCATTTGTTATTAACGAAGGACAATTTAAATGGTATTATTATTATTATTATTATTATTATCATTATTATTGTTATTATTAAATCGAAACAATGTTTTTGTCAAAAGAAAAATTGACTAATTAGAGTTATAAAGTTTTATATGATTATATCATTGATTTTGATTCATCTCTATTAATATGAAAACCAATTTTTGTGGTTATTGTATATTCAAATAAATTGATGATAAAACCTTTTAGTATAATTACATATATTGCATGAATGATGGTATATAAACATAATGAAAAAGAGATAAAACATTTTGATTAACATATTTATTATTATATGGCATTTTAATATTAAAGTTTCCATTAAAATATGGTTGTTTATCATGCAGATTGATAAGGTGGCAGATTTGTTTTATCACAAGAATCCATATCCATATCTCTCGACGTTGAGATAAGTCGACACATGCAAACAAGTTGACATCTTCAAGCAGTGAACATGACATTCTGCACGTCCCAAACAACATGATCACTACCTCCATCAATAGCAAACGCAACATCCATTAGCAACAACAAGTCAATGTATTCAAAATAGCAGAGGTTGATACAAATCACACTCCACCACACCATCTGCAAACAAGTCAACATATTTAGGACAACAAGCACAGTGTGACAGTCGACGCAATCAACACATTGACTATTCATTTAACAACATAAAAATGGAATGATGAAATTGGTGGATCGACTTCCCAAGTTTCAATCAAACATATTCCACACTGGTTGCCACCTTCAATAACAAAACATGGCGTAATCATTGCACATGGCGTGATCGATGCAAATGGCATACCAAATGTATTTAAATATAGCATAGGTCAATACAAATAAAGACACCAGGCATTATATCTTACGCCACATATCCAACAATCTATGAAGGAAGTAGTTGGCATATACTCTGTCAAGACATCCATCAACATGGTCGCCACTTCTATCAGCGTCCCATAATGGATCAGTTTCCCATATACTATGCACAGATTGGAGTATATTGCAGATCAATATATAGCCGCAGCAAATGACCAGCGGTTTGTAGAATCTGAACACCTCTTGTATGTTGTTGTTACTAGGCAATGACCAATTCAAAGGATGTACATTCAGCATTAATAACTGTATTCAGAATGGCTGGTGGAAGGTGTTTTGTTGTCTACAGGGACCACATAATGCATTGACTCCAGTTTATCTAGCAGTTTGCAGATCCATTACTCCCAGCCATTGACTTCTGGAAGCAAAGGAAGGCTCTTATATAAACCAGATAGTTAAGAAGGTTTTCCAACTGAATGGTTGGTAGTTGTAATTATTGAAAAGAAGAGATTTGTATCTAAAGACAAAATAATTGATAAAATAGTTAGTTCTAGGTTAGTTTATAGTGAAAAGGTGTGATGATCCAATGCACCTTTTCATTTTTATATTTATATTCATTCGTAAATCTGTAAACAAGGACAGAATAATAACACTGAATATTGGAACAAGACATGATGATTGATATGTCAAAATTATGGAGGTGATGGAATGAAAGATAATCAAATTTAAAATTTGAATGCAAAGATCCAATACACCATTTCTTGTCAAGTAGAGATAAGTCGGTATTTTATTTATTTCGCAATAGTTTCCCGTTATTTCTTTACAATCAAGTCCTTTAGATAAATCAATTTGGAATTCTTTAAAGTGATAGTTTCAATTTGCGTATAATTCAATTTGAGTTTATATTCTGTACATTCAACTATTTCTTTCTCATTTTCGCATGGTTAAAACCTTGTTGATTAAAGTGTTGATCAATTAGTCCGTCATCTGAAAAATAGTATTAAATTGAAGTACTGTTTAAAATTTTAGTTATATGCGCATCTCATAATGCCTTTAAGGTGATAAGATTTTGTTTTCAAAGCTGTTTCTGAAGTTGAACATAGGATTGAAGTTATATCGACTCTTTTGCTCGTATTAAATTAAAGCACTGGTCTTTCTTGTTTTGTTGAATTTGGTATAAGGTTTCATTATTTCAAGTTTTGAATTATTCTTTCATTTCATCTAATCCAGTTCATATCTTAATCATATCAGGCAAATATTAAATACATTATATTTCATTAACAAATATATTTTCAGTTTTGTAATCTTATTGACACATTGAGAAGCAGGAGTTGAAGTTATCAGTTATCCGTTGTAGGAAATTTCTAAGAAGACTTTGAAGACATGTTTTAAAGTGTAGGCCCACTGGTGTGGGAGCACCTTGACCCAAAGCATTATGATAGGTTGCATAAGATGCCTATATTGAAGGCAAAGAGACTTTCCTAAAACCATGTGAAGAAATGGTTAGAGAATTTAAAATTGCATTTTAAATGCATCATACAACATTTGTAACCTAAAGCATAATGGGAATAGCATGTGTCATCGGGTAGATAGACAGTTTTATGTAACTGTCAAGGTTGTGTATTAATAGATAACATTTGGTAATTATGGAGACGGTTATAACTACCCGTGAATATTTTTAAAAATATAGCAATGTGATCATGAACAAAATAGGCCGATAGAAGAGAAAAAGAGAGATGGAAGAAAGGCTCTCTGGCGGCAGCCAGAGAGCCAATGCATTTGTAATTGCAGTATTATTATAAAGAAGTTTATTTTTGTACGAGTCTTTTGGTGTTTGTATCCTACCTTGTTAATTTTTTGTAGTTCGGGTTCCTATTTTCATTTTTTTTTGTGAAGGATTCAACTGTGAAGTGAATCGAGCTTCAACATCTTGAAGTTGTGAGTTATCATTGTTAATAACTTAGATTGTCTGAATCGGTTTTATCATAGCCCAATTAAGATGATGGAAATGGTTCTTCTTGATAGAGAATAGATAGTAAAGAACTGAGTGTTAATGTCGAGTGCATTAAAGTTTGAAAATAGTTTTAAGAACTGTTATGGTCATTTTGTGCCAAATCCATCCAATGATATCGGGCTATTTAGTTATAATGGTTATGCTTGCGTGGAGCCTTAGTGACAAGGTGGCGACATGCACATGAAAAGGGGAACGAAAGGAAGAAATAAATATGCAGGGTCATTCGCATTTGGAGTAGACAAATGATATTATATATATAATTCCCAACCAATAGTCGAAGAGCTATATGGTTTGGTGTTATCAATTTTGGGTCATGAGAGAAAGGTGGTGACATTGTTGTCATACGCATACGCTCTTGAAGTTTTTGCATTGGTGAATGAATGATTTGATTTTCTCCACATCAAGTGGTATCAGAGCGAGCGAAAGGTTTGGGTAGTCAGATATTGTGAGACAAAACTTGACCCATCTAGCTGCAAGAAGGAAATAAGTTCCTGGAGAGTTTGTGTGGCAGACAAGTGAGTTCTGTCCTGACCATTCTCCAACAGAGATACATCTGGAGTAGGGTGCCAAGAGAAACCACTAAAGAGAGAGTGGGAGGTGCATTACTACACCGAGTCTACTGTTGGGTAAGATGGATGGTTTGTGTTGGGTAGTTTGTTGTTATGTAGCATTGTGAGAGATGGAGTCAATTTTAGCATCAGAGAGCGCACCAAAAGCATGTGCAAGGAGACAGCGTGTGCAAGGAGGTATTTCCATAGGGACATGGAAATATTTTCTCAATGGGAGTATGGTGCGGGAGCACCTTGACCCGAAGCATTATCATAGGTTGCATAAGGTGCCTATATTGAAGGCAAAGAGAGTTTCCTAAAACCGTGTGAAGAAATGGTTAGAGAATTTAAAATTGCATTTTAAATGCATCATATGACATTTGTAACCTAAAGCATAATGGGAATAGCATGTGTCATCAGGTAGATAGATAGTTTTATGTAACTGTCAAGGTTGTGTATTAATAGATAACATTTGGTAATTATGGAGACGGTTATAACTACCCGCGAATATTTTTAAAAATATAGCAATGTGATCATGAACATAATAGGCCGATAGAAGAGAAAAAGAGAGATGGAAGAAAGGCTCTCTGGCGGCAGCCAGAGAGCCAATGCATTTGTAATTGCAGTATTATTATAAAGAAGTTGATTTTTGTACGAGTCTTTTGGTGTTTCTATCCTGCCTTGTTAATGTTTTGTAGTTTGGGTTCCTATTTTCATTTTTTTTTGTGAAGGATTCAACTGTGAAGTGAATCAAGCTTCAACGTCTTGAAGCTATGAGTTATCATTGTTAATAACTCAGATTGTCTAAATTGGTTTGCTAATAGCCCGATTAAGATGATGGAAATGGTTCTTATTGACAGAGAATAGATAGTAAAGAACCGAGTGTTAATGTCGAGTGCATTAAAGTTTGAAAATAGTTTTAAGAACCGTTATGGTCATTTCGTGCTGAATCCATGCAATGATATCAGGCTATTTATTTATAATGGTTATGCCCACGTGGAGCCTTAGTGACAAGGTGGCGACATGCACATGAAAAGGGGAATGAAAGAAGAAATAAATATGCAGGGTCATTCGCATTTGGAGCAGACAAATGATATTATATATATAATTCCCAACCAACAGTCGAAGAGCTATATGGTTTGGTGTTATCAATTTTGGGTCATGAGAGAAAGGTGGTGACATTGTTGTCATACGCATACTCTCATGAATTTTTTACAGAGGTGAATGAATGATTTGATTTGCTTCGCATCACCCACCAGCCTTGATTCTGTGGAATCATAATTGTAGGAGGTTGTTGAAACCTCATTCGTTGGCAAATCAATTGTATTTATCTTCATTGGATAAACGAAATTCATTAGGAGTCCAATCTGTTGATTTGAGCACCAACACCTGGTATGAAAGACTTCACTCCTATCTCATAAGCATTGAATTTGTAAGAACAAGTGAAAATAACAATATGTATTTAAAAGAAGATATTGATGAAAATATTTTGATTGACAAAATATTTGTTGATGATATCATATTTGGGGGTAATGATATGTTATGTAAATCCTTTACTAATGAAATGAGCAAAGAGTTTGAGATGTCAATGTTTGGGGAGATCAAATTCTTTCTTTCTCTACAGATTATTCAACAAGATGCAATCATATATATCACACAATCCAAATACATCAAGGAAGCGTTGAAGATATTCAAGATGGACGATTCCAAACTAGTTGGAACACCTATGGCAACCGGATGTAAGATGACAAAGGAAGATAAGTCAAATGAGGTAAATTAGACCTTGTATAGATCAATGATTAGCAAACTAATGTATTTTGTTCATACCAGACTAGATATAACACATGCAGTGGGAATAGTTGCAAGATTCTCTGCTAATCCTAAAGAATCACACATGATTGCTGTCAAAATAATTCTGAGATATCTAAAGAACACCAAGGACTATGGCTTATGGTATAAAAGAGAAGGAAAATTTGAGCTTCAAGTCTATATAGATGTTGATTGGGCTGGAAACTTAGATGACTGAAAGAGCACAACTGGAGGAGCATTCTTCATGGGTGACAGACTTGTCACATGGATCAGTAAGAAGCAAGGATGCATCTCACAATCTACTGCAGAAGCAGAATATGTGGCTGGTGCTACAAATTTCTCTAACATTGCATGGATCAAACAATTACTTGAAGGTATGAATATGAAAATTCTTGAACCAGTGATTATCTATTGTGATAATACCAATGCAATAAACATTTCTAAGAATCTAGTCATGCATGCCAAAACTAAGCATATTGCAATCAAGTATCATTACCTAATAGAACAAGTGCAAGAGAAAGAGGTGATACTAGAATATGCTCAATCTAAGGAACAATTAGCTGACATATTTACAAAGCCATTTCCTAAAGATACATTTGAGTACCTGAGAAAGAGACTAAGGGTCTGACCCTTGTCTATTGGTCAGTAAGCTGACTAGGAGGCTACATTAGCCTATACATAATCAGAAGATCATTCATGTTGATGCAAGCTAAGAGATGAACTACAAAGATACATCAGTACATAGAAAGGTACATATTTGCACCGAACACCAGAGTCATTGTATTGCTGATGGAAAAGAAAATTCAAGGAGTATATTGTATTAAGGATGAAATGATTGTTTGGCATTGTTGTTAAAGGGAGAGATTATATCCATTATCCATATGAAATATCCATCATAATCATCCGATGGGAGAGAATATCCAAAGGGAGAGATTACATATGAAATATGCGTCATCATGACTATTGTAAGGGAGATAATATTGAAAGGGAGAGAAGTATCATAAGGTAGAGATTGTTGTCAAAGGAAAAAGAGATGATCAAGGAGAGGAAGAGTCTAAGGGAGAGACAACATCAAAGAAATAATCAGAAGCTACTACATCTATCTAGTGAAGGGAATGAATATTGAAGAAATCACTCTGCAAGAAACAAATCTAAGCTATATGAGCTTATCGAGAGCCAAACATTTGTATTAGTTATAAAATAATAAATTTGGTAGATTGATGAACTAAAACTGATATATTTCATATTATATTAGTAATAGTAGTGTGATAATGTAGTGTGTTGCCATCAATTCCAAAGGGAGTGATTGATGAACTATAACTGATTAAATGTTTGAAGATGTTAAGTTGATGATTACCAAGCTGCAGAAAGTTAATGCAAGACAATAAATCAGTTTATGTATTGTATTGTATTGTCATTGATGTCAACTTGATATAATCTGAATGGGTATATACAAAGTGTCAAAGACTTTAGAAAACTAGAGAGATAAAGGTTATGCTTTCATTAATGCATAAAAGTTCAGTATTCACTTTGTGACGACAAACACCGACGGTCAGTGCACCCCGACGAATAGAGAAACCTGAGAGAAAAGTCACAGTGATACATGAGAATGAAACCTGACCAAGCATTACCGACGAGAAGAATCACAGTGTAACCTGATGAGCATAACTTCATAGTGTTACCCGACAGATAGACAACCCTGACGGACAGACAACTCCAACGGAGATGCCCGAGGAGAAAAGTGTTGACCGAAGCTAACAAAGAGTTAAACATAAAAAAGAATTGAAGTTCAGAAATGACAAAAGAGTTAGCTGGAAAGATCTAAAGAAGGAGTTAACTGGTTGTTAATATTATTTTCATCAACAAGTTAAAAGCCAGAGATAAGCGAGAGTTTTAAAGCTATTTTATTCTAGTTGTCAAAGAGAAATCTAAGGGATAAAACTAAAGTAAAGCTTTAAAGCAAGAAAGGCTAGAATTGTGGATCACACCAAGAACAAGAAAGTCAAGAACTTAGAAACGCTGAAATCATGTCTATAAAGAGAAAAGATAATTCATTATGAATTGGGTGAATAGAAGAAGAGGATGTTGAAGAGAAACTGGTGAAAGACTTCACATAGTCCTGATCAATCAAGATGAAGAACAAAGCTATATTTTTGCAGACACTGAGCAACAGAGAAGCACAACATCACCGAGAAGAAAGAAGTGGAGCAAAGGTATTGAAAAGATACATTGATCAAAAAGGTATTATGAGCTTACAATAGATCTTAAAATATGCAAAGTATAGTTGTATATGTGAACAGATCATTTATTATTTTAGTTTAACCATTGAATTAGAAAGTCTCTTAACCGAGAAGGACTTAACAATCCTTTATATATTGAGATACATCCTAAGGAGTATCAAAAGGTTTGGTCATGAAGATAGCATAGAGATGCCATATACTTTATATACCGAGATACATCCTAAGGAGTATCAAAAGGTTTGGTCATGAAGATAGCATAGAGATGCCAGATACCAAGTGACAAACTACACAGGGTTTGGTCATAAAGGTAGCATAGAGATGTCAGATATCAAGTGACAAAATATTCTATTTAAATCCTCTAACAAGGTCACACCTAATAGTGTGTTTGTAACCTTTAATAGGGTTGGTTCTTCACCGAGCTCACTTCAGAAGAGTGAAAATTTTGGGTTACTAGTCCCAAGTGGTTTTTACCGTAATAGGATTTCCACATTAAAAATCCATGTGTCAATGTGTTTATGAGTCATTACTTTAGTGTTTGGATTACACATAACTAATCTGGATTGTTCGGTATACACTAAGTAATTTATTGTATTTTGGTAAATGAAAGACTGCTAATCGGTAAACAGTAAGGATAAGCTTTAACAATGAACTCTGAGCAGTAGTTATTTGTTAAGATTATTTCAAGGAATTCATCTTGTAGGACTAAAGATAACTAGAGGCTTATAATTGTGGTAATAAGTTTTTGGGTTAATTTATTGGAATATTTTTGAGGCCACTGATTCACCCCCCCTCTCAGTTATTCTAACATGTGTTTGTACCCATGAATTCTCAACATTCTCAAAAGATAATTGTTGTGATTTAACCTGGTCTAGGTGCTTTATCCAGATGTAAGTCAAAGGTGACTTTCTTAATTTCACCAATGGTTGTTGATCTCATAAAAAATATTATCTTCATTTGTAACAATTTCTGTCATGTATTGAGCAAATTTATTATGACTTAAATCAAATTCTACATATCCTCCTAGTATATTTTGAAAGTATTATACTTCTTCATTCTATATATCTTGCAGATCGGTAGTGAAATTTTTATTAATCCATTCCAATCCCTATAATTTTATTGTAGATTTGTCATATTTCTTTTTATGTATTATGGAAAAATTTGTATTGAGAACCCCCTTATTTAGGCACATTTCTCTGTATTTTGATCTCCAATAACTTTCCTCTCTTGCCAAGGTTTCTTTATATTCTAGCATCAGAGGTTTTTCTTTTCCAAATACTATATGAGCCATTCCATTTTGTATGACTATATTACTTAATTTAGATTTTTTTTTTCTATCCTTATTTTATCTTCGAAGATGTTCCCAAATATGGTATTGTTCCACATATTTAACTTTTCCTTGAGAATTTTTAGCCTTTTATGAACATGGACATTTGTGTTCTCTTCTCTTTGATGGGTTCTTATCACCATCATTTTAGATTAGTAATCAATTACATATGTATGAACCACATCTGCACAAAATAAAATTGACATTTCAATCCATTAATTTTTTTAGGGATGTTTAACTCCACACAAAAATAATTTGATATGGGGTTGGGATGTATTAATAATGTTGGAAGACATGGGTGTCTAATCCATTTTTTTTTATAACAAAAAGTGATAATCTCTCTATTTTGTATGTAATGTCGATTCTCCCATTATTCCATACATAATTACCATTTGACAATTGGAAGTCTATTAGTTTATTGTGTTGAACAAAGTTTTGAAAATCATTTTCGACTTGTACAACATGCCCAAATTCTCCTCGATTTCTCCCCTAAATTTAAAATAGCATTGTGAAATCTCCTTCATAGATGATATTATTGTGAGATAGTGAGACAAATTAAATCTTCTCATACTTTGTTTTTGCCTTGTATTTTTAATGGGTCATGTAAACATTGATCATCGTAAAGCTAAGAAATGTTTGCAAACTTGTAAAATTTTGTACTTGCCAAAAATTGGAAAATTTTGTAATTTCAATGTGTATTTATTTTTGTTGCCATATAATTCCCATACCTCCTAAGGCTTTATTTCCTTCCACAAATCAACCTTCCTAACACTTGCAATGTTTTACAAATTGTTCTGCTTCCTTTCTATTTAATTTGGTTTCTTGAATCACCACAATATCAGTTGGTGATGTTTCTACATGATGCTTAACCAAGCACCTTTTGTCAGGGGCATTTAGGCCCCTGACATTCCATGTGAGGATTTTCATTGCTTCCCAAGGGAGGGGGTTCCTCCCTTGGTGATTGATCTTTGCATATAACTTTTAATATAAGTATGTTATCTTTTGAGTGCTTCCTCTTCCATTTTCTATTTATTTATACTCCTTCCTTTTCCTTTTCTATATGGACCATAATTTAAATTGTTTGTAGTGTTCTGGCTAATGGAGTGTGGTTCCAATATATCTAGATTATCCAATGTGTCATCTCCATTGTCTTTTGAATCTTCTTTAGGAATGTCAAATTTTATGTTTTCCTTTATTGGAGTTACTTCCCTCTAGATGAGGTTTTCAAATTCTATTTCTTCATTTTTAATTTTTTCATTGGCTGCATTTGTACTCTTTTTCAATACTTGGTTTGTTGTTATGTGTTGAACATGCTGAATAATTGAGAGGGGGGGGAGGGGGCGGGGCTGAATCAGTTATTCCCACACATTTATAAAACTTTTACTTCGTTGGTAAACTCATTAACAACAACAATATCAACTTTTGATCTATCAGTTAACAAGATTAAGCATCCATAACATATATGAACATGAAAGCATAGAAACAATGACACAAAGAACACCAAGATTTGCGTGGAAACCCAAAATGGGAAAAGTCACGAAGAAGCTAATTCTCATGAAATGAAACACTGGTTAAGGCAATTTTTACAAAGGCACAATGGTTAAGGTGATTTTAACAAAGGTTCATTGTTAGTTGTGCTCACTTTTGGTCGGGCTAACTACCCTTACAAATGAATATGACTAACTTCCAATACAAAGAGGCTCACTGATAGAATATATGAAAAGAGATTGAATCCACCACTGAGGTTAACACACTGCAATACAAAAATGATATATCAGTCTTCTACCGATTGCATCAACACACACGATCACCAACATAGATCTCCTATAAATAAATTTATAATCACTTTGCATACAAGAATTACACATTCCACACAAACAACTGAAATCATCTCTCTTCTTATACTTCTTGATTCCATCAACCATGCCAGTCAAAATAATTTTAAATAGGTCACACCAAGACATTCCCGCGGTGGTAAAGAATGAAATGTAGACTACCTTGATCAATAGAACACGTCTCATGTATAAAAAAGACTCTACACCATCTCCAAAGCCTTCAGTACCAATATATATGAAGAACACATTACATAATAGTTGATGGAACCAAAACGTGAAATAACATGCTCCAAATAGGACAAAACCCAAATAAATGATCCACTATATTTTGCATAACTTGAATATAACCACCACCAAAAAGGATAAGGATAAATATATAAGGCACATCCTTCGGTGAACACCTCTACCGATATACCAAAGATATCAATACACATCAAATGATATAATCAAAATATGTATATGCATAGGATATGTTGACATTAATGACAACACCATGAATAACATCAACTCCACATTCTAACTCTACATCCAATATTTTCTCAGAGGCATTATCCCTCGCTACTGTTTCTATGTTTATTTCCATCTTCATCACCTATTTATCCACATTTGTTGGCACTTTTTCTTTCTCCTTTTCTTGTTGATTAGTATTTTTTATTTCAATCTTTTTGCGAATGCTTGCTTTTTATGTTTGGTTAGTTATTTTCCTCAGATATCTTGGCAATTTGAGGATTTTTGTTTTGTGATTCTTCACTAAGAGTGGAATTAATTCTTGAATCTTGTTCTTTTTTCACCTTTTGTTTTTTTGGTTTGGATTGATTTGTCATTCTTGTTTTCCTTAAGGCATCTAGAGGTTGGGTGGTACCGAACATTGTAATTGACGCAATAAAACATTGGCTCTTCTATTTTCATGTTTTACATCCAAACACTTGTACTTGTTGTGGGATTTATTTGATTTGGCATTTCTTTAATTGATATTAGTTTTGTGTTGTTGGTGTAACTACCTATTACATTGATAGTTATGCAGTTGATGATGCGGTTTCATCAACTGCCTTTGTATTAAGCACGCACATATAACCCTATAAATATCTATTGTTATTCATCAATAATAAATCAATCTAATTTGTTATTTTTATTTTATCTTTGCACTCTCATATGGTATCCGAGCACTCATGTTACTGGAAATGAGAACAATGGAGACATGGTAAGGATGTGTGCTATGTAGAGAGACACATGATAAAAGATCATGAAATATTTTTGTGTGCTGATATAGATGATGGTTTCTAGAACGGTATACATAATAGTGAAAGAGAAGATAATGAACCTTACATTCAAACATCATATGAACATAGTGGTTCAAATTGAAAGTTTTACTACTCTTTTAATGTGAAAGATTTAGAGTGTCAGTTCATTTTCTATTAAGAATGTTTGATTTCTCTAAAAATCTAAATGCTTATTCTCAGTCCATGAGAAGAGATTATTCTCCACCCTTGTGATGACTCCATGCACTGTCATAAGGGAATACAAAAAGAATTGGATGAGATTTTGCAGGCGGCGCTAATATTCCCAATATCAATATTATTGCATTTTTTAATGGAAAGACATGATAAGTAGACAAAATGTAGAGAAATATATGGTGTAGATCTTAAGATGTCGAATGGTATCCAATGTTCCTCTTCTTCAAACCTTTTGAGGTAACTCTATGAGGTAGTTCGATGTTGTGGTTGTGAGCTCTTTCACATTTTGTTGTCTTGCATCTAGTTGATAATTTGTTGAAGTTTAATGGAATCGTAGAGAAGGAATTTTAAAGATTTCTAAGGAAATATTGGATGTCTAAATGTCTCCCATTTAATTTGCATCATTCACCACCATCATTGAAAGAAAGGATATTGTCCCTACCATGATGAGAAAATTCCAATCTTGGCTGATCATTAGAGTGGTAGTTATATATTGTGGATTTGGCCTTTGGGACTAGTTACATTTAATGTTGACTACCTCATCCATCCCACTTTTATGTGTGATAGTTTGTGATCACAGTGTTTTATTTTTTTCCCCTAAAATAGAAGCATCCTTTAGTGTTTTATTTTTTTACCCTAAAATAGAAGCATCCTTTAGATAACTGGACACAAAGATTGAATATGATGTATTTTTTATTGATATAAATCTTATTATTGGCAACAATCTAGTGTATATGGAGTTGGTTAATCTTGAAAAAGTAGTTGGGATTTTCTCTTTCTCTAATCTACATGCAATTAGAAGAAATAATCTCATGGATTATGTACCACTTTGATCTATTTGCCTGTGTCATTTTGAAGGGATTTCACACTTGTTATGTGGGATTAGATATGGACATTTAATTAATTGTGTTTTGAATATGAGAATTGGAGATCTACTTGTTAGGGAGAAGATTTTATCAGGTACAAAACGTATTACTCTTCAAATTGAAAAGGCTTTCACAGACAAAACAAATATATCAAATGGATAAATTGAAATAGGGTCAATTTGGAGGTAGGAAAAATTAGAGGATGGAGGAACTTCCATCATCTCAAGTTAACTTCTTTCTCTCGGATGGTGTTCTGCATGAGAAGAATTTTTGACAGCTTTTGTTTTCTATTTTTGTTTTGCTTTCTAATGCTATCAAATTTGAAGAATGTATGTCTTGTGAAGACTCATTTTGGAGATAGGTCTAATATTTGGTATTGCTCTCAATATGGATTGTTGTCCAGTGAGCTACAAAGTATATGATCAAGAATTATACCCTTTCGCGGTCACTGGACAATGATAGATATTTGTTGCACCTCTTAGGGATCATTGCTGAATAATTCAAGAATTTATGATTCGAGAGTTCATGACTGAGGGCTTAAGAACACAACTCAAAGCTACACCTTTTCAAGGGTCAAGAGATAACTTGATGGAGCCATGCTTGTTTCAGGATTTTCATCTTCAGAAGAAGATTTTTCTCAAAATATGTATTCATATTATGTAATCAACATGTTTTGTTATGTAAGCCTTAAGGGGGGGTCCCTAGTGCAAAATGAATTTGATGTTTTAGGATCAATGTAATAAGGGGGGGGGGGACTGTTGGTGTAACTACGTATTACATTGATAGTTATGCGGTTAATGAGGTAGTTTATCAACTACCTACATATTGAACACACACACATAACCCTATAAATCTCAATTGTTATTCATCAATATAATGTTCT
>MU226298.1:383334-399214 GCA_018584345.1 Thuja plicata
ATCATCCTTTAAGACATAACATTGACTACCAAATATTTTGAAGTAACTTACATTGGGTGTTTTACCATACCATAGCTCATAAGGAGTCTTCTTTATGTCCTTCAATTGTACTTTGTTAAGTGTATAAACAACAGTGCTGATAAATTCTCTCCAGAAGATTTGGGTGATGCCTTTCTCTATCATCAGTGTTCTTGCACAATCAACTATTGATCTGTTCCTTCTCTCAACAATCTCATTTTGCTGTGGTGTCCTTGGTGCAGAAACCTATCTTTTTATACCATGCTCATTATAGAAATTAGTGAATTTATCTGATATAAATTCTCCTCCTCTATTTGATCTCAAACATTTCAAATCCTTACCACTTTTTTTTTTTTTTCTACCATAGCTTTATACCATTTAAACATCTTGAATGCTTCAGATTTTTCTTTTAGAAATATGACTGTCATCATTCTAGAGTAATCATCAACAAAGAGAATAAAATATCCATCTCCATAATAGCTCTTTGTCCTCATAGGTTGACATAAACTAGTATGGACTAATTCTAGTATATGATCAGATGTATGGGTTTTACTTTTGAAACTAGACTTTGTCATTTTACCTTTTTGACAATTTTTGCACATGATGTTGTCTGGCTTTGTCATCGTTGGTAAGCCTCTTACACTTCTTTTTCTGCTTATTTTCATCATGTTGTCAAAATTCACATGACACAATCTTTTGTGCCACAACCATATGTCTTCATTTATAGTCATCAAGAAAGTGGTGTTAGTATCATTCAGATAGAATAAGTTACCTTTAGTCTGTTCACCGGTACCAATTAGTTTTCTTGATTCATTGAAGATCTTTGCCTTCTTGTTCTCAAATGCTACTCTGTGACCTAAATTATTCAGCTGAGAAACACTCAATAGATTATAATTTAATCCTTTTACCCAATAAGCATTTTCACATTTAATTAGGTTATTCAACATTATAGTTCCTTTACCTTCAACTGGACAAGGTCTATCATTACCCATTCTTACTGTACCACCATTATAATAATCAAAAGTATTAAATTTTTCTTTGTCATCGGTCATATGGTGAGTGCAGCCACTATCTATAATCCAGATGTCATTCTTACTAACCTTGGATATGAGTGCAGTTTCTTCATACCTTTCATCTTCATCAGAATCATCTTTCACAACTACAAATACCACCTCAATGTCATCATCAGGTTCAGTGTCAGTATCTTTATCTTTGCAAGCATCTAGGTAGCTAGCCTTCTTGCTGTTAGCCTTGTAGTCTCAGGTATCCTTTCTTTCTGATTGTCGGTAACCTCTGTAATCTTTGTTATCACCTCTGTCAGATTTCTTCTCAAAAGATCTAACATCACTTCTGTCATCTTTTCTTCTGTTAGGATATCTTGCAACAAAGTGTCCAATCTCTTTACAATTAAAGCATACAAGTGGTAACTTGCCTTTGTATTTACCTCTGCCTCTTTGCATTCTTCTTGCCATGAGTGCTTTTATTTCATCTAGATCTTCTTCTTCACTTTCACTTTCACTATCTCTTCTAGATGAGTGTCTTTGACTGGATTTTCTTATTCTCATAGAAGACTTACATGCAGACTCTAAGTTTGGTAAGACACTATTATCAAAGTTATTCATCTCAAATGAAATCAGTCTACCAATAAAACTATCAAGAGTAACTGTATTGTTTGCAACTACTCTCATTTCTTGAATAGAAGAAACTCTAATAGCATATACAGACAATAAGGTTCTTAAGATTTTACTTACCACTATCTCCTCATCAAGTGTACCTCCAACACCTCATATAGCATTGACTACTTCCTTTATTCTTGTGCTGTACTGTGTGATGTTTTCTCCTTCTTTCATTCTGAGATCATCAAATTTTCCTCTAAGGCTTTCTGCCTTGGCTGTCAGAACATTTGCATCACCGCCATGTACAAGCTTCAGTTTGTCCCACATTTTCTTTGCAGTTGTGCAATCTTTGACATCTTTAAATTCAACATCAAAGAGAGAGAGGAATAAAGCTCTATAACCATGCAATTGTGCTCATGCTTCACTCTCAATTGATCTACCGTTAATGGTCCTGTGGGAAACACATATTCAGTATCTAAGTATTGAGTAACATTATTACCAATACCTGATAAGTGGAGTCTTATCTTGATTTTCCATGAAGCAAAGTTGTCTTTGTTCAACTTGGGCACATCTCATCTGTTCATCTTGTGATCTTTACTTAGGTCTTGAAACCTTCCTTCTAAGCACACAATCTCTGATACCAATTTTTAGTAATAACTGAGAGGGGGGGGGGGGGGAATCAGTGGNCTGAGAGGGGGGGGGGGGTGAATCAGTGGCCTCAAAATTTATCCTTTAATCACTAACCACCAATCAAATAAATCTCAGATTATTAAGTCCCTACAAGATGCATGCCTTCAAATACTTATACTAATTAACTGTCTGTCGGTTTTCCTTTTCTGACCTTATTCTCCTTGATAACTGATAAGCAGTAAAACTATTTACCTATACTCAGTAAATATGCAAAGTATACCAATCAATCCAGAAATGCATTTATGAAATGTAAAACAATAAAGTAATAAACCATACACACATAACACATGGATTTTTAACGTGGAAACCCTGTTAAGGGAAAAACCACTGGGACCGGTACCCCAAATTTTCACTCTTTTGAAGTGAGCCCTGTTAGGAGCCAACCCTCTTAAAGGTTACAAACACATTGTTAAGTGCAACCTTGTTAGACGATTTTAATAATAGAATGTCACTTGATATCTGGCCTGTATATGCTACTAATATTGATCAACCTCTATGGACACAATAGGTATCTGGCATATCTGGTGCTACCTAACTGCATCAGCCTCCTTCTTAGATTGTGTGTCGGTATCAGGCACTCAATGCTATCTTCATGACAATCTTTTTGGAAATCTGTTAGGATATACCTCAATTATAGAAGACGGTTAAGTCCTACTCTGTTAAGAGACTTAATGCTTCAATGGTTAAACTGAAACATAATGACCTATTTCTAATGCAACTTGAATTGCAAATTTTCAGATCTATTTAAGTACAATACCTCTCTGAGCAATGTATCAATTCAATTCTTTGTGCTCCACACTTTCTAGTCTATGATGTTGTGCTTCATTGTTTGTCAGGTGTTCGCAGAATTTCTTAGCTCTCCTTTAGCTTGATTGATCAGGACTGTATGAAGTTATCCTTCATCAGTTTCTCTTCTGCATCCTCTTTCTATTCACTCCCCATTTATTTGATTGCTTGCGGAAATGAATTATGCTTGTTTCTTATATAGACATGATATTCCTTAATTCTTGATTCTTGGCGTGAAAAAAAATCCACCCAATCTGATTTAAAGCATAACTCCTAATTTAGCTCGTAGTTATCTTCTTGCCAACTGTACAAATCTTCTTTAAATCAATTACTTAACTCTGGTCGAATAAAACAAATAAAAAAACCAGTTAAGTCTATCCTTAAGCTCTGCCAGCTAGATATTTTGTCATTTTCTGAACTCTGTTCTGTTGGTCAACTCTGTAGTTAGTCGTTGGTGACAACCGCCAGTTCCATCTGTGTAACTCTAGTTAGCTTTGAGATCTCCGTCCGTCGGGCATCCTTGGATTTTACTCGTCGAGTATCACTATGATTTTGCTTCGTCGGGCAACACTGTTTTCTGCTCGTCGGGCATCACTGTGACCTTTTCTTTGCCTTTACTGATGGTGTGCACTCTGTTGGTGTTGTCTGTCACTTAGTGAATACTTAAATTTTATGCATTGCTGAAAGCATAATATTTGTTCCATTGATTCTCTGAAGTCTTTGGCATTATGTACATGACCGTACAGATGATATCAAGTTGACATCAATGACAATACAAACCATTAAATGTTTTAATGTCTTGCATCATCTTCAACTTAACATTATCAAACATTCAATTAGTTACATGTCATCAAAGAAGTTAATAGTTATGAAAATGTTAAGTTTAGTCCTGGATTTAATTTGATTTATCTTTTGGAGAGTTGTATGTTTGGGCTATGTTCGTTGCTGAGTGTATGGATTACTATTGGTAAGGGTGGTTATAAGTTATTTTTAATTTTTAGAAATAGAGGCATTTGAAATAATGTGCAAATTATTGTTGTTGTTGTTGTTATTATTATTATTATGAAGAAGTAATTGGAAATGAGTAAATTGCTAATTATATATTTAATGATTTGGTAAAGTTTGAATTTGATTGTGTTAGTGGTTATTGTGTTATGAATAGGAGCTTTTGATTTAATTATAGTCAACTGGTTCATATCTTATATGTATCGTTTGAGTATAGTGAGATAGGTTGTTTGTAAAGTATTTGTAGAACAATATCTTTATATTTTTTAAGAAGAAATACTTTGATAATATTGGTTACTCATTACATTGTAATTTTTATTTTCTTGCACCGTTTGATTGCAATTGTATACCTGCAAATGATACGAAGTAATAAAAGATGACAACATTACCATCAATTTATTTTAAGAACATTAGGCAAGGTGTCATGTTCTATTACTTTTATAGGTTTTGTTATAGTATCATAGCAATTAGACTCATTTAACATTTAGTAGAATTTTTCCTTCGAAGGGTTTAAGTTCTTATCTCACTTTCATCCAAATGCAACTGTAAACAATCCATAGAAAGGTCAATTTTTTATCACAATAGTTTATATAATTTTTTTAAGTACATAAATGAAATTCATTTCAAAAGTTTTGAGGAGAAATTTATTGGACAATTTTATTGAATTCAGACAGTGATAATATTTGTATGTTAAAATGGATAGTTTTATGTTGGAGTTGTATAGAACTGAGTGATGTCAAATTTTGAGCTCTTTTTGTTAAATGTTCTGTGTAACTGTAAGAGAGAAGTTAATATAATTTGCAATTTTTTAGAGTTAAAGTTTTTGAAAACTTGAAAAACATTTATAGTTTGAATTTTCTATTTTGTACAATTTTAGAGTTGTTTTATAGTTCGGTAATGTATGTCTAGTTGGTGTTATTTTTGAGAATGGGGTGGAGTTGCCGAAGTTTATTAAATTGTTGTGTTTTTTTATGGAATCCTTAAAGTATGCAATATTTATAGGTAAAAGTGTGGTAAGTTCGAGGAATGATTTATAACTTTTTTTGAAAGTGGGGGAAATAGTGTTGTCTTATTTTATTTTGTTGTGAATTTCACATAACAGTTAACATGATTTCTATTGTTTATTTTATAAGTAGGGAATGTTAAATATTAGAAAAGAATCAAAATACTTTGAATTGATTGAAATTGTTAATTAGTAGATTGTCATTTTTATGTGAGTGTGAATACATTTTTGATATTGTTAATATTTTAAATTTTTTGGCATTGCATTCCTCTTGCGAGAAATGGTAGTGTCTTTTGTGAGGAGTTTGTTTTGAAGCTATTAATGACATAGAGGGTGAGGTCGTTTGTTTGATATGAAGGTTTAGTGTAAAGAAATTATAGATTAATATTTGTTAGCAACATTATGCACATGATGTAATTAAATGTACATTTTTTACATACATGCATATATAATTCCACATGTATGGAAAATGAGATGAAGTGTTTAAGTACATTTGAATTATAAAAGTCATAAAGGTACTCCTACTTGTTCAAAATTATGGATATTGAATTTTAAATATGATATTTGGATTTTTTCACCTTGTTTTTTAGGTTTTGATTTGAGTCTTAGAGAAAAATGAGAGCTATTTGAGGTGTCCATGACATGCAATCATTTTTTTTTTCAAATTTTGTGTAATCTATTTACACATAATATGTGATTCATTAAGAACCCTTCAAAACTTGTTTAATTATGTTCATGTGATTTAATCCACCTTATTTAAGTGTTGAAGAATAATGACATTTCTAACTTTTGAAACTTCTATTTGAAGAATGATGAATTATAGATCAAGAAAAGTGTGAATCAATATTTAAATTCTTACAAGTAAAATTCATGAGGCATTGTGTTTTAATTCTAGGAACAATTTGTAAATCAATGTTAAAAGCATAAATTATGTAGATAAATTATCATAGCATAAACTATGTAGACAAATTATCATAGACTTTAGAAATTTGACGCATTAAACAATTCACATGTGAATAATCAACCAGTAATGGAGACTTGGATTGTATTTAATAAATAAGATAGTATTTAGCAACATCATTGAGAATAATCGACCTCTCATTTTGTCATTATAAAATTCACGAGGCATTGCATTTTAACTTGACGAACACTTTTTAAATCAAACGTAAAAGCACAAACTATGAAGACAAATTATCATGGAGTTTAGAAATTTGACGCACTGAACACATGTTAGTAATCAACCAAAAACCAAGACTTAAAAATTGATCTCTCATTTTATGATAATTATTGTGTATCTTTCATTTTAGATATAAAAAAATGTATGTCTAAGCAACATTCTATGTTTATAGTAATTATATATTATGTTATCTTCTACTTACGAATCATTTTTCCATGTATTGAGAATGTGTGGTGGCCTGCTGAATGTAATAAGAGAATTAAATTTCCGTTATTGAAAGTGGATTGGGAAAAACTCATTTGATATTGTCAAATACACACAACAATGAATAAGAGACATTTAAAATTTGTAACATACCTGTTTTGAAATAGAAGATGTGTGAAATGGGTAGAGAAAGTAAACCTTGCAACAATCGAAGTCTGAGATTTATATCCTGCAAAACAAAAAGAGTTTCACAAATTTAAATTTTCATAATGGGAAAAGAAGTGAGAAAGAGGAAATTTAAGCTTCGATCAATCAAATCTCTTCAATAACATAAATATCAACAAAAGAAATGTATAGTTTCACAGAAGGACGACTATTAAGATGCTTTTCATTCAACCCAAATGAAAAATCGATCAACCACACTAATATGTATGGAGGCTTCATGCCCTCCTTTCCATATGTCAAAACAAAACCCATGGTATTTTTTGCAAAAGCTCTTGATTTCTAGAATTTAAAAAATATGCAAAGAAACTCAAACTATATAATTAACTTAGCATGCCAAAAATACTTGGATCATATTGGCCAATGAATATATACTTAATTTCTTTGAATGGTTGCAATTTTAGGCTCCGAATAAATAAAGAATTTAAAACTTGCAACATACTTTTTTGGTAAATGAACTCAAACTATTCCTTTGAAATGCATGTGGAAAGATCACAGTTAAAGCTTGAAATAAGTACCTCTCACAGTCTGCATAACATCCAAAACATTTCCAATTCTCCTGTGACCGAAAACTTTAACTAACACTATTTGAGCCCATAAAGAAATATTTTGAGAAGTTTCAATTTCCCTACCTATAAATGGACATAAAGATGAAGATTTTAGCACTTAATACCAAATAGTAAACAATAAAAAAACAAAACTTATATTATAGATCACAGACATAGAAAACTAACCCTTATGTGAAACAAATCCTAGAAACAGTAACAAAACCTTGTTATCAAATGTTTCCCCAATGCATATGGAGACTTCCACCCCGCCCTTGAAATATGTGAAAACCAAAGCAGACAACTAGAGAGGACACTCAAAATATCACATTAATGTGCAACTAATGTAAACATGCATTCAAATATTCTTGCCAAAGGCCCTTGACAATAGTTTGAATTTTTTTAATTTGCTTGCAATTTCCATTTTGAAAATTCATTTTTTTCCTTGTTCTTTTCCAACACAACCTATACATTCAAGATAATTAGCTTTCTCACCAAGCAAAAAAAAAGATAATTAGCTTTCTCTGAAATTCCGGAGCATGCCAAAAATTAGTAACATTAAAATTTGCAAGTTATCAATTTCATACTTGAGCACCCTAGAAATTTATGTGTCTAGGAGAGTTAAATCGAGCCAATATCAAATAATATAGTCTAAGTCTTACTGAATATAAAATGTGCAGTGATGACAATGGAAAACATGGCTCTTTCCAGTAATTGAAAAGATGGGTGAGAGAAGGCTATGCTCACAAGATTTTTGTGGATTTTTTTTGGCACCCATAAAGCTATCACCCAGAAGATGCAGATGACATTAAAAATAGTGAAAAATATTGTACAAGAATCCTCAAAATTTGTAATGGTTTCTAAAGAGATAAATGAAAAATAGTCCACATCGGTGTCTGGAAAAATGGTAAGTGTGTACTAATTATTAAAAAATATAGAAATTGACATTATTTACCATATCGTTGTGAATATATTATTTGAATTAACTAATAAGGGTTTGGAAGATATTAATATCTTTTTAATTGAATATTTTTGAACATTCAGTATACTGAGGGGGGAGGGCTGAATTAGTATACCCTTGAAAAAATTGAAGCACTTAGCCAATTGTCCACATAACATATTTTAAATTTGCGGGAAACTAAACAAGCAAAAGCATAAAGTAAAGCAACACATAACACCAAATTGTTTTGTGGAAACCCAAGATGGGAAAACCATATGAGAGGGCTAGCTCTCAAGTATTATGTAACCTATTAATAATACATAGGATGACTAATTGTGGGTGTGGATCACTACCAGTTTGCTCACTTCCCTAATACAAAATATCAAAGTTTTCTAAGTAAACAAAAATGAACTGGTGGTCATGCATCTACAAATGCATAGATACAATTCTTAGTGTGGTACAAATCTTCTCCTTTCTACCGATACAAAAATTTATATACAATTTTCTTACCACAACTTGCTTACACATCCAGTATAAAAAATAACATCATAAAATTACATAGATTGCATCACATCAAAAACTTGAAGTCGATGTAGATATATACCATTAATGGTATGTACTCACTTCATGTTGACTAAGACCAAAAATAAAACATGTAATCAATTTTCAATTCAGATCTGCTATCGACTGCACAATCTATATTTTAGCATGTGTGAGATAGGGTTTGACCGAACATGTCATGCTCAAAGCCAAACCTGAAAGACTGCAAATAATATCGTTAACTACTTCTATTGGTGATCATCATCGGTGTCAACAATCGGTGAATATAAGAACTGATACCAAAAGATACAATGGTTTAAGCGATACATAAAGATGTTGACCAATATCGATAGCTCCAGAATAGTCACATCAATGACAACCAAAGTAGGGATGGTCTAAAAAATATTTCCTCTACTCGAAATGAATAGTCCCCTATATAGACACATAAGAGAGACATATATTCATTAGGAAATAATCTGAAGCATTGATCATTATTTGAAGAAAAAATGTTGTATAATAAGAAATGGTAATCAATGCTAAGATGTAGATTACTTACCATGGTCTTACATACATTGGAATACAAACCATCACAAAGAAAATTTGATTAGTAAAACCAAAAGGAGAGCAGGTGCTGATGTAAGATCTATGCTCAATGGGGATTTGATTCCTTAGATTTGATAAAGTAAATGCAAAGGAAAAGAAAGGAGAATAAGTGCACTTGGAAATGATGTGAGGAAAATTGAACTTTTGAATATGAATTTGATTGTTTCTGGAACCTCATATCCTATTGTAACTTTAGATTTAGAAGGCAGGGTCCTAAATCTTTTTGTCCTAATTTTTTCACTAAAAAATGACAGGAACAAGTTGACTTGTTCATGGAAAAAATTGATGAAACTTTCTCGTATCTTGCAACTGAACTTGTACTACCTAGATCTGGAATTGCAACTCTACAACATGTTCCTACACATAGAAAATGGGGAAAAAGGTTGTGGAAAGGGGTTTTCCTTGGTCAAACCCCTATTAAGGAATCAACCTTGAAATTGAATTGAAATTTCATAAAGAAAGATGAAATGGAATCTAGATCTGAAACATAAATCACGTTACACCTTGATAGCGTAATGCTTCTATGGATGTGATCACAAGTGTTTATGCAATGGCTTGAACTCCAAAAAAAACTAATAGGAAATCATGAAGCCAAAGCCTTGAATGATGAATATTGTAGTTTTCCACAATGATTGATGAAGAAGGATTGAAGACTTGGATGATCGATTGAAGAAGAGATCTTGAACTCCAATTTTTCTTGATTGTTCATGAATGCTTGAAAACTTGATATGGAATGCTTACACTTGATAATGGACCCTAAAATGAAGAGATATAGGGGGTTCTATTGGAAAGAGTCACTTTATGATGCATGGTATGTTGCCATTGATGACAACTCCTATCATTACTCTTGGCCTTGTTGTAGACAAGACAATTTACCAAAGGATTTTATGCTTGTATTTGTCTAAGTACCGAAACCAGGATAGAGACTAGTCAGACATATTAGTATGGTTTGGAAAGGTTTTTGATAGTTAGAGTATGTGATCACAAGACATGAATGTAGACATACTATTATGTCTAATCTAATCATCACAAATTCTAAAGTTATCATATGCATGTGATATTCACTGAGGAATATCGGGTTGACAAAGTTTTTGGGAAGAATGGGTTAGTTTAGAGAAATTGAGTTGGTACACTCGGTAAATCAATTTTGGCTAACAATTTAGTAATTGTTTATGATAGAGATGATATCAAAGAATAATTGATTTGGTTAGAAAGATTTAATATTATGTTTTGATCCTATTTTGGTGAAGACCTCTACACATTTGATTTCTCTTATTTCGGCCGTCAGAGTTTGAGTTTTGAACTTGTGATCTTATATTTATGAGCGAGTTTTGATTACTAGAGATAGATATTATGATTGTGTTTAAAAGAATACAGTGATATGAATATAATAAGTATAGATCAAGTGCATTGCTTCATCGAAATTGTATAGGCATTCTTGATGCTACCAATCAGTTCAACATAGGAGTGTAAGTCCATTTTTGTTATGTAATTAGTTGTAAGACTTGAGTATTTTGGATGTGTAAATGAGAAGTGAGCTCTAGGTTGTAAGCTTGAATGTAAGTGCATTCCCCTCATTGTACTTATGCCTTTAACATGGCACTTATTACTACAGTAGTGAGATATTTGTGGGTATCATCCCCACTGGGGTTTTTCCCTTAACTAGGTTTTCCTTGATAACAAATTGTGGTGTTATGGTGTTTATGTTGTGTATCTTGTTTGGTTTACTTGCATTTACTTTGTGTATTAAGTTGTGGTTTTAGTGGAAGAAATTTAATAATATCGCTGCACCGATTCCCCCCCTCTCGGTGCTCCTTAATCCTAACAATTGGTATCAAAATTCCTTGTAAAAGTTTAACATCTTGAGGAAGATCCTAATAGAAGCACCTAGAAGTATTCAAATTCAGCTTTTGAATTCACTTGAGAACCGAGACAAATCCAATGCTCAAATTTTTGGTCTGGAAGAAAAATTGAAAGAAGCTAATGGATTCATTGATGATTTGAAAGAGCAATTAAGGAAATCTAGAGATAGGAGAAAAGGGCTCGAAGATCAACTATCAAAAAAAGGTAGTAACTCTAAACCTAACAATGATCAATCTAAAGAGTATGAGGAGATTGTAAAAGAAAGAAATAATTTAAGAAATAAAATGAAATCTATCATAATCAAGATCACTGAAGAAATTGAAGCCACGAAGACTCTTGAAGAATCCCTAAAGGCCAAAACTGAAGAATGATACAAGTTGAACAATGAAGTTGGATGGTTGAAAGTTATCCTTGAAGAATCTAAACATAATGAGAAAGAATTGGAAAGAGTGAGTGATATATTGAGAAGAGATCTAGCTAATGCTAGATAAATTCAAGAAAAACTAAGATCTAGCTCTGTGAAGCTTGATGAATAGATTGCAAGTCAAAGACCCCATGGAGATAAGCATGGCTTAGGACATGAACAAGTATAATTTTTTAATAATGTTGAATAAAAGATAGATCATGGTGAGAAACCTAAGGATACACCTTTATTGAGATTAAATGGAAGATGTTATTCATGGAATAAAATTGGACATAGGGCAAAGGAATGCCAAATAAATTAAGCTACTACACCTTTTTCTGGATATTGTTTCACATGTTGGCAATATGGACACAAATCTAAGGAATACAGATCCAAATCCAGATCTAATACAAGTGGAGGTAACCCTACATGATAGAAATACAACAACTTTGGTCATATTGCAAGAAATTGCAGATTGAGGACTAATAAAACAAATCAGAGGTATGTGAATTAGAATGTTATTTATTACAAATGAAATAATTATGGACATATAGCTAAGAATTGTAGATATAATAATGATGAAATGAGAATGAATGATTCATTAGACAAGAACAGTGCAAGAAATAATAGAAAAGGAAAAGAAATTGATGTAAATGAAGTGAGAAAGGAAATGAATAGGATTTGGGTAAGAAAGGAACAAATTGATGCTTCTGGCAAGATATCACCAGCTTCTGGTGTGGATATCTCTTCATCAGCAAATTAGGTCATAGGACCTAGAAGGGAGTTTTATTAGAAAAACTTATGGAACCTCGAGAATCAAAGCAGTTTTGACTGTGGTTGAAAAGGTAGTTAGAATGAAGTCTTTGGAGGCTATGTTTAGAATCACAGAAGTTTTCATGATCATTTTAGGATCGTAAATAGATTTACAACTTATTGGGTACAACAACCTTTTGGATAGTTAGGGCACGAATGGAATTTATTGCAAAAATAGAATCAAATCAGTCAATTTAAAGGAAATTGGAGACCTCATTCGACACTTTGCTATCCTGAGATCTAGTGTAAACCTGAGTTGAAAGAGGAAGATTAGAACAAGGAGTAATCACATATTTGAACAAACTCAATAGAACACAGGTTGAAATAAAGGATCAAACACCTGATCATTTATATGCAAAATTGGAAGAGAAAGGTTAACAACTTTAGATGAAGATAAAAATATAAGGGAGATAGTAATATCCAAGATATGTCCAGTAATCAATAGTAATGAAAGAAAAGATTTACTTGAAGAAGTAAAGAAGAGGCTTTTGACAAAGAAAAGAGTAAACATGCTAATGGATGGAAAGATGAATGAAATAATTGTATAAACTGATAGCATTATCAGTAAGATGCTCACAGAAGTTAGACATGATACACCTAAATGAAAAGAGCTTAAAACTAAGAAGAAAGAGGATAAAATATTCATTAAGGAACCTGATGTTTATATTGATGGTGTGGTGATTACCCTTGATGATGATGAGAAACAAGAAGAAGAGAAGGATCCCTATATTGATACCGCAAACATTATGTTCGAGGATGAATTAAGAGAAATCATGTCAGAAAAGGAAGTCACCAAAGATAGTCATGTTGAGACTGAGACAATTAAGGAGATTGATGAACATATTGATGTTATGAATACATAGATTACCAAAAGTGAAGAGGTAAGAATAGATAATGTACCTAATATACCTGTGACAACAAGAGAAGAGGAGAAGTCTGATAGGATTGAAGAAAAACATGTTGAGATTACAGAGAAATCAAAGGAATCAAAGCATGAGCAGACATAAAATGGTCCATCTTCTAGAAGATATGAAATTTTTTTGGCAAGAGATTCACATGAATCACTTGGTTTGTAAAGTCCTATTAATATTTAGAATATGGAAGAAGATAAGTGAGAAAGATAACAATATTGGCTCAAGCTAAGGCAATACAAAAATCCTTGAGTAAGAATGAAAAGTAAAGTAAACTGCTATTCAGGGTAGTTGATGTACTTACAAGAACTTTACCACATGTGAAAATCAATAAAGGTAATGCTATATACGATAAATTAGAAGATTTTTTGAATAATTTTGATACATATTTTGCATCCTTGGAGAAGACAACAAAGGACATAGCTCATAAGGACTTTGTGAATAAAATATTTCATCATTTATGCTTGTTGATCAGTCAAGATAAGAAATATTTAGACACTGGAATAAATGAGATTAAACGATAAATCAAGGAAGGAAGTGCAGTGTTGCTCCTATGTATAAATCCTTTCAGTCATGTGTCTGATATTGATAAGATTTTGGAGGACAATGAAAAATTACTGGCAGATAAGGCAAAATCCTTTGATCCATCAAAGGATTTTGCATCTGATCATATGAAGGAAGTTGTCAGAATAAATGAAAAGATCAAGGTCTTGGAAGTGGAGAGGAAAAGAATGCCTAGGAGATTTTATGACTTGAGGAATCTAATAGTTCCTAAGTTGGATATTCTGCAGAGAAGCTTAGAAGTTGCAGAAGGATCACAAAGGGATCCTTCCCCACCAGACATTATACATGTTGAAGAATCAAATTATTTAATTTGTGGGTAGATTCATATTATGGACAGTTTGAGGAAGTCATGGAGTGCAGATTGGACAACCTTGAAGGATAGTTTCTTAGATGTATATAAAATTTTGTAAGTAAGCACTTATAAATTTTGTATACTCATGCAGATAGTATAGGATTTTGGTAGAGAAGTTTTTCTTTTACGCCCCACATTTTCCATTGATGTCAAAGGGGGATAAGAACCATGGGATAAATGATGCATAATCTTAAGGGGTGTTTATCTTTTGAAGTTTTGGATTTGGCAAGTTTTGGATGGACACTTAGTCATTTTTGTCTAAGTGTTGCCATCAATGCCAAAGGGGGAGATTTTTGGCAAGAGTCACTTTATGATGCATGATATGTTTTCATTGATGATAACTATTATCATTACTCTAAGCCTTTTTGCATATAAGACAATTTACCAAAGGATTTGATGCTTGTATTTGTCTAAGTACCAGAACCAAGATAGAGACTAGTCAGACAGATTAGTATGGTTCGAAAAGGTTTTTGATAGTTAGAGTATGAAATCACATGACATGAATGAAGACATACTATTATGTCTAATCTGATCATTGTAGATTCTGAAGTTATTATATGCATGAGATATTCACTGAGGAGTATTGAGTTGACAAAGTTTTTGGGAAGAACATGACAATTTTGAGAAATTGAGTTGGTACACTTGGTAAATCAATTTTGGTTAATGGTTTGGTAATTGCTTATGATAGAGATGCCATCAAAGGATAGTCCAAGGAAATCATTATATATAAGGAAATCCACCAAAAATGTATAAAGGAGAGTGATCTGGCTCTAGCAAGTTGTTTTATGCTAGTGTACTCTACCTGTCATGCTTAAAGTAAACAAAATATTTGCAATAAGGAGGCCATGTTTTCCCCCTGTAAAGATGGAAAATGAGGGCTATTTTAACATCTTAAGGAAAAGATGAGCATGGATAAAGAACTTTTAACACCAGAAGGTATCCACAAGCAATACCCAGTCCAAGCCAAATAGGTCACAACTCATATGAGGTCAAGGAAGGAATGAATGCAAATAAAAACCATTTGAGAAGTGTAAAAGGGATCCATTTTAAAAAGAGATCTTCAATAATAATGAAGGAATATAAACCTTCCCCATTGCTAGGTAAAGAGATTCTTGAGGAAGGATAACATACTTTTAGCCCCCAAGGTAAGGGATTTGTTTACCATGGGTACCCGATTGCGAAAAATGAAGAGGTTATGATCAAGGATGCATATCTCTTGTATAGAAGAGAATCCTTAATGTAAACCACCATTTATAAGTAAGATTGGATATAACATGATAGACAAATGTAACTTCACCAAAGGAAAAGTGTATCCTTGGAGAAAGTGAGAGAGACTGATATAGTACCCTTTCCCCCCAAGTGTAGAGACAAGAATAAGGATAAAGATGACCTATTATGTTTTTGATTACGGTAAAAGCAGGTTTTGAAGGGAACCCCGAAACCCTTTAACAAAATATAGGAAGGAAAGGCTAAAAAAGCCCCAGCAAACAAAAGATTTTCCCAAGGAGGGACCCAATCAACAGAGGGTCACAACCCAGATTTTACAATAACAATTCCAAAGCAAAAAGCAAAAAAAGCAGCTGGAAAGAAAATAGAGAAGACACCCGCCAGCACAAAATCAGAGA
>MU226298.1:402502-424874 GCA_018584345.1 Thuja plicata
TATATATATATATAAGTCTTAATTATGATTCAATAAATGGTTACTCTAATGATGAATGGATATATATGTGTTGCATATGTTTGTGTGTTAACATTACAATGTAGGATGATTAATGGAGTAGTACAATAAGCAATTGTGATCAAGGATGTCATGTTTGGGGACCAAGTTAAATCAGTTCAGTGAGGATTAGTGTGGAAACAATCAAAGGATGAGTTGGTTACAACTCATAGAGCAAGTCAAGACTTTAAATGATCATTCTTAAGTATGTAGTAAATCTAGGAAAGAGTGGAAAAAGCTATATTTACTCCTGATGTACTTGACAATTAACCATTCCTCATTTGATGGTTGACTCTCCTTCTTTATATTTTAAGTAATAATTTTATCTGCCTATTCCTTTGGGTGTGGATTAGTTAGAAGTAGCTAGTTAGAGATTTTGGTTATAAATACGAAGCTGAAAATTCTTCAAAATTTAGCTCAGTCAGATTAAGATTCTATGTAATAGCATTTTCTATTTTTCAATATAGTTTTAGTTAAATCTCAGTCATGCTTTGTAATCAAGCACTTTTTGATGAAAGAAAAAGAAATGAAGTTTTGAGTTTATAGTGTGTAAGTGAGTTTACTCATCCAAGGGATCCCACTTGGGGAGTAATTCCTTTAAATTTTAGTATTATTTTCCTTCAACTTTATTTAAAAAGTTTTAAAGTTTGTCTGTTCCTATAGCAACTATAAGTGATTTCTTGTGACTGTTCCTACAGCCAAGGCATATAGAGTAGTTCATGTTTGTATATCTTGAACTTTACTGCAGTAGTTTGCATAGGCTTAGCTTTAGCATTTGCATTCTGTCAAAGAATTTGATTTATTTCTATTCCAAGAATTTACCTTTCAACATTATTTTCCTTAAGCTATAGGATAACATGGCATTAGTAGGAACTTAGTGCTTATACCCTAGATTGAAAAGTAAATGAGCCTTCTCTACAAGAAATATAGTTACTCAGATTGGATGTCCAATCTCTTAGTTGTGTTTCATAGCCTAGTTATTGATCTAATAGGGAATTCAAACATTATTGGCACCATTTCCAGGGATGGTGTCAAACTAAGGACCTGTTGTAGCCATGAGTTAAGTTTTGAGCTCATTTCATGTTTGTCTTAGTTTCGTTAGTCTTAAAATTTTATTCTAGCTCAAGTTAGTTAAAAATTATCAATTTGCATGCATAGAAGAAGAAGAAAATATGCATTAGGAAAATTCCTTCCTAATGAATCCTACCCTGGGAACCTATTAGGTGAGATTTTTTTTCACCAAGAAGAATAAGAAGAAGAAGATAACCCTTACACTAATGTTGTGCCCAATTTAGACCCCTCTTCATCTTCATTAGAAGAAGAACCAGTTGATCAAAAATCCTTTGGTGATATCTTGGCTAATATAAGTGTTCCTCCATTTCTGAACCTATTTTTTCAACATCAAGTTGACAATCAATTGAATTTGGTAGTCTATCACCCAAGGGTTCAACCAAGGATGGTTGGAAATCCACTTCCTCCTACCTTTCCATTTCCAATTGCTGATCAAAATGAATAATAACTTCAAGAATATCCCTACCTCAACTCTTCCCAAGTTTTAATACCTAGTTCTAGAGGACCTTGGTGCATTCCTTTTTGAGTTTGATATCATCTGTAGAAGTTATGATTACACTATTGATGTCCATAGGCTTAAGTTATTCCTGCTACTCTAAAGGAATCATCTCTAAGATGGTTAACGGGTTTGGGGAGAGATGTTGTGTCTACTTGGGATGAAATGAAAGCAACATTCTTAGAGAAATATAAAGAATATTGTAGGGGAAATGATATGAGAGGGGATGATATCTTTCAAATGCAGAAAAAGGAGGAAGAGAGTTTGGAGGACTACATTTCAAGGTTCCTATCCAGTTTGCAAATGTCTACACACCATCAACTAAATGGAGAATCTCATAAGTTTCTCTTTTTAAGAGGAATTAATGAGAGTTGCATGGGAGCTTTGGACTTAATAGAAAGAGGAGATATTACCCAAGAAGGTTGGGATTCTATCAAGAAGATATGTATGAATTAATCTAGAGAAACCCATAAAAAGGGAAGAGGTTATCAATCTGCCATAGGCAAATCATCTAGTAATAGAGTTTCAAGGACATAAATCACTCACCTACTGTCAAATTTCAAGCAGGACAATATGGCTACACATTTGGATACAATGCAGGCCAAAAAGAGGCATGAGGAGGCTAAGGAAATGCTAGCTGATTTTTGTCCTCATTATTGATAGAAGAAGAAGGATTGCAGATGCAAGATGGTGGCTAACCTAGAGACTAAGCAAGTTCCTAATGAATTCAAACCGGTAGAAGGAGATGACGATCATGTCTTTTACATTTCTCAGAGAAAGCCATGGGTTCCAAGATAAGGTATGCCATAAGAACCCTTAATTTTTAGTGCTCCTTATTATGATTCTTATTATAATCAATGATAATCCCAGTATAATCCTAATCTTGGGGGTTATCAACCTCAATGGAATAATCCCCAAAATTTCTGGCCAAATTATCAAAACCCTTCATCTAAATGGAAACCTCCTCGAGGGAATTGGGAGAAACCTCAAGGAAGCTAGACACAACCTCAGGGATCATGGAAAACACCATAGGGTAACTGGAAACAAATTCATAGTGGAGAGGAGGTTAGCGATGGCCAAATAAACTAGCTAGTTATTTACAACCACCTCAGCAACCACAAAAAAAACATTAATTCCATCTCCTGTAGCCACTAATAATTCTCCCATACCTATTTAGTTCCTTCTTATCCTATTCATAATTCAAACAAAAAACCACTAAAAAATAATCGTAGCCTGTTTATTCAATAGACCCAAATAAATACCATGTCTATGCTATGAATATAAGTGACATTCACATGAGGTTTGGAACAACTTTGGAACCTCCAGCTCTACCAGTTATAACTGAAATGCCTACCGATGAATTAGAGAAAGAAAGTATCCTTGACCCTGTTCAACCAGGTTTGGTAAAGGAAGTAGAAATTCCAAAGCATCATAATGTCATTCTTCCATTCCCACAAAGGCTAGAACATGAGGTAACCAAACCAACAGAGGATGCCACTTTTGATATTCTAGATCATCTAAAACACATTTGTGTTAAAATAACTCTCTTTCAAGCTATAAAGGATGTTCCAATCTATGACAAAGATATTAAAGATGTCTATTTAAGGAAATTAGGGAGAAATAAGAAAGACCCCCAAATAATGCATGTCCTTGGTTAGTTAGCAAACATTATGATTAGTAAAGTGATAGTGACTAAATACTCTGTTCCTGGTAGTCATATAGTTGGATCCATTATTAATGGTGTCCATGTAAAAAATGCTTTAATAAAACTAGGGGCAACCATTAATGTCATGAAAAAATATACAATGCAACAAATTCAATTCACCAATCTAAGGTCTACATCTATTATCCTACAACTAGCTGATAGCTCTAGTGTCAAACCTGATGGAATGGTAAAGGACCTAGTTGTTACCTTAGACTCTTGGGAGTATCCATTTGACTTCATGATACTATCTCCTAAAGCCACATTGGTTGGGTATCATATTATTCTAGGAAGACCTTGGTTAGCTACAACTGACACATACATATAATATTAGTCAGGAGACATGACTATGTTAGATGGCCTGACTACAAAGAAGCTTTCCCTTTATCCTCCTACACAACCCTAACCTAAGATAGTAAAGCTAGTATGGCCAGACCTAGGATAAGAAAGAGAGGAGGTTAACCCATATGTATAGCTTATGATGTTGTAAATAGACCCTTTCCTATAACTACAAGAGGATGATGAGGTACTCAACAATATTATGTAGAAAAATTATGGAATGAGTGAGAAACCTTTTGTTTGTTCATTAAACCAAGAATATTCATTGCAGTCCATCCTCCCTATGTCTGGGTCATCGACCTTTCCTACAACTGATGTTTTATTTCACAAATTGCTACCACATGAAGTTAAAATGCCATATCTTACTGAAATATCCATGATAGAGTTGACAAAGCAAATGGAAGTCTCACCAAGATGGTTCTTGATTATCAATAATAACTCAGTCAAAAATAACAATTATCGTTAATAAAAATGCTTCAAAATCACAAGCAAGATTGTTCTTGGGATGATAATGACATGGAAGGACAAGATCCTAATTTATGCACTCACGTAATTTATATAAAAGAGGATAATATGTCATTCATACAAGCCTAGAGGAGAGTTAATCCCACGTTGAGAGAGATAGTTAAGGGGAATTGCAAAAAATGTTAGACGCTGGTTTCATATATCCTATATCTGACAGACAATGGGTATCACCACTTGTCATAGTTCCTAATAAATGTGGAAAGTAGAGGGTACATGTAGATTATAGAGAACTCAACACAACAACCAAGAAAGATCATTTCCCCCTTCCATTTATAGATCAAGTTTTAGACTCTTTGGATGGAAAGCAATATTTGTCATTTTTGGATGGCTTTAGTGGTTACAACCAGATATGAATTAAACTTGAAGATCAAGATAAAACCACCGTTACCTATCCATGGTGAACTTATGCTTATTTTTTTCTTCTATTTGGCTTGTGTAAGGCTCCAACAACCTTTCAAAGAGAATTAATTAGTATCCTCTCAAACATTTCACATGATTGCATGGAAATATACATGGATGAGTTTACCACCTATGAAACTACTTTTGAAGAGGCCTTGAGAAATTTAGATAAAGTGTTGCAATTATGTGATGATCACAATCTATCTTTAAATAGTGAAAAAAAATTCATGATGATGCAACGAGTAGTAGTACTAGGTCATTATATTTCTCCATTTGGTATTCAATTTGACCTAACCAAAATTGAGGTCATTGTTAATCTTCCTACCCCTACAAAACAAAAGGACATTAGAAGATTTGTAGGGCATGCAATATATTATAGGATATTTATTAAGGATTTTAGTAAAATGATAGGACCTCTATATACGTTGCTAACTAAAGATTCAAAGTTGGAATGGATAACATCATGTGAAGAATCTTTCCTGCAGTTGAAAGTAGTCCTCACAAAAGAACCTATTTGAAGGGGACCCAACTGGTCATTGCCTTTCCACATCCATACAAATGAATTATACCATGCAATTGGGGTAGTATTAGGCCAAAAATAAGGTATTGTAGAACATGCAATCTATTCTATCAACAAAATCTTCAAGGATATGAACTAAAGTACACAGTCATAGAAAGGGAACTCTTAGCAGTCATATATGCACTTAATAAGTTTCAACACTAAATAAATAGGTATCAAATATATGTACACACAGATTATGTAGCAATTAATTATCTAGTAATAAAACCTGTAATTACATGTAGGTTAGAAAGATGGTTATTATTGATGCAAGAATTTGATATCACCATAATTGATAAACCAAACAAAGCCAATGTAGTAATTGGCTTTCTCTCAAGACTACAAGTGAATGAAGATTATAAGATTTTAGATGATAGTTTTCTAGATGAACATCTGTTTTCTATAGCTATTAATACACCTTGGTATGCAAACATAGCTAACTACTTAGTAGCTAACAAGATCCCTCCTCACTTTTCACCAAAGGAGAAGTGATGTAAGTCAAGATGGTGAATTCAAATATTCTCCCAAGAATCATCCAAACACTCTCTCAATTTAACTCAATCCTTATACCTATATGAGGTCAATGTACTTTTCTTGAAATTCCACTAGATTCCTCAATACACAACTGCACTTACTTAACTTAACCACCAATTCACATTCAATTTGATGTTATAACTGTCCCAAATTCCTTCACTTCCTTCAATCAACTAGGATCATATTATCTAGATCCATCACTCCATTGTCATAAAGAGGAAATCCTAACAATCACCTATAACATCTAGTCTGCACTTATACTTGAAACCAAACCACTTTTCCCCTATACACCTTAAGACAACAACTCTTCTCTTTGTAGGACAACCATATAAAGTATCCTCTCACATTGTGTCTCTCCACTCCTCACCATTGAAAAGAGGCACCTTATTATTTTCCTAAACTCTCTTCAGGTTCTCTAGAACTTATCCAAGCATATCAAGTCTCCATTCACCCATTAAACACAATCTTGGAAACAAATACTAAAAAAAAAACCTTCTTGTTGTCTCTGGATAGAACCGCACACAGATAGGTATAAATTTTTAAGAAGATAAAAAATCATCGATCTCTCTAGTGAGGATGGGCACAATTAGGATCTGTCAAACATAAAAAAAGATGGATAAGATCCAACGGTTGGTTGTAAAGATATTTCCCTACACTGAGAGTATTTTTTCTGAGACAATTATTCTTTTATTTTGGTGCTTTTTCAATGTACAAACTCACTGTCCAAGGATTCTATCCATCCTATTATCCCACAACCTGAAAGAAACATTATTAAAATATATCTAATACATAACAAGAGCCTCTTTCTCAAGCACAGTGATGGGGGAGTGTGTTTAACACATTGTACTCTCTATGAGAACAAGAAAAAAATACAATGTACTCTCTATGAGAACACAAAATTCACATGAATTCCTACTGTCACAGTAAAATCCGCCATCATACAACTCAAAGGATTTTAAAAATTGATTCATTGCAATTGAAAACAATAAAGACCATACTCCTCCATCAAGCATAAGAGTTGTTACTCAAAGTATCCACCAAAATACAAAAAATACATTAAATTTTGCTCCATCTTTACAAGAATCCAATCCAATCCGTACATAGTTTGCATGTTTTACAAAGAATTATCTTCCCTCTTGACTTGGAACTATTTTTCCTCCATGTTTTATGCATTTCCCATTTATGGGAACTAACTAACTAACTTTCCCAACTGTTACTACTTACCTTATAACCATTTTTGCAAAAAATGATCAAATGTTGTCAAGTTGACAACAAAGTTGTCAACTCGACAACTAGAATTCTAACAACTAAATGAAATATTCTTGAAATTTAAAAAAAACTTGGTATTTTAATGACCTCTACCCCCTAAAAAAATCATACATCTACCTTCCTTAGCCATTAGGCCTATTATGCCACATAGTGACATTTAACATCATGTTTGGCAACATTCCATGTTTTTGACATCTTATAGCTAACCTATTACATTAAATGGATCAAAGGCCATGGTACATATTTCTAATTTCATTCTAAGTTATTTTATCCTTTAATGGTTTGAGGTCATGCAAGTGACCCTTCTTGTCTTCAAGAGGTGCTTTGCACCAAGAAGAGATTGTTGATTGAGAAAAGTTTCAACTTTTCTTGGATAGTTGATTGCTTATTTTACACAAGTCCAGATAAGGTAATGAGAAGATGTGTTAGAAAATATGAAACTTATGGAATTTCTCATGCATGTAATGATGAGCCTTGTGGAGTTCATTTTGCATCCAAGAGAACAATAATGAAGATATTGAATACATGATACTATTGGCCTACTTTGCACAAGGATTCAACTCAACACACTAGGAAATGTGATAGGTGCTAAAGGATGGGGAGGCCTGCCAAGTTAGATGAGATGCCACTATACCCTCAGGAAGTTGTAACATAATTTGATAGATGGGGATTGTATTTTTTTGGCCCCAATGATCCTCCATCAAATTGTAAGTAATGCATTTTAGTATTTATTGACTATGTCACAAAATGAGTTGAAGTCAAAGCAATGAAACATGCAAGGGACAATAAAGTTGCATAATTATTGTATGAAGAAATTTTTACAAGGTATGGAGTACCCATAGAAATTATAATGGATCAGGGAGCTCAATTTACTTCAACCTTGATAACAACACTATTGAATGAATACAATATCCAACATAGAAAATCAAGTCCCTATCATTCGCAGGCAAATAGACAAGCAAAGATAACCAAAAGGGAGATTGAATTCATCTTGACAAAAAAAGTGGAATTTCATAGAAAAGATTGGGCAAATAGGATATTAGAAGTAATTTGGGGCTATAAAACTACATGGAAGATAACAACACACTTCATTCCATTTGAAATGATTTATGGAAAATAAGTTGTCAAGCCTATTGAATTTGAGCATAAGATCCTCAGAAATGCATTATAGATTGACATGAATTTATCAACAGGCCAAAGAGATAGAGTCTTGCAGCTCAATGCCATGGATGAAATCAAAAATTCATCCCTACAACAAACAAAGCTAGTACAAAATCAAATAATAAAATGACATGAAAAGCATATAAATGATAATAAATTTTTTCCTAGAGACTGGGCATTATTCTACAAGTCACGATATAAATAAGTTATGGGAAAACTTCAAACCCATTGAATAGGGCCATTTGAGATTGAAAAAGTCTTTCAGAATGGAGTAGTTCAATTATCAACAATAGATCTAGTCAGAATTAAGTTGTTGGCCAATGGCCATAGATTGAGGTTGTATCACAAACCTTCCACCAAGGAGGAGTTACCGCAACAATTCAAACCTTCTAAGGACTATGAGGTTCCTATACCTGAAGATAGAGGACTTCCTACTACATCACCTCTTTAACTTCTCAGTTGCATGCAATCATAATAAATACATCCACCTCTTGTGGATGTACCTTTTCTTTACAATAACTACCCACTTACATTTCATGCCACCTATCTTCCACTTCACTCCAACTCCACTTTACCAATTCATTCAGCCGTACTTCAAGCTGAGATGACATTAACATAAATATTTATCAACACAAACTTCATTAATCTGCATACACATACACAAAAAGGTACACATCTATATTTATTTGTTATTAGATACATTTATTATTCCATGATTTAATAATATATGTAGATTGCATATACATACAATCCTACTCATCCTCTAATATCCACATGTGTTGACACATGTCAAAATTTTAGTTGGGGGCGGGGAAATATTTTTAAGCCATATCATATCCGAGTCCATGTCACCCATGTCTATAGGAAAAATGTCACATCATGACTAAAACTGTGGCTCTTTTAAATTTTTTTGCGAGGTTGATGTGATAGTTTTGAGGTTGATGTGATAGTTTTGTTGTCAATCAAGATTGTGCCTATAGTAAGATGCGGAATCTAGCTATCTTGTTGAAACTTGGAAACACTCTTAAACTGTGTGTATCCTATGGTGAGAGTCAATCTCTTGGATTAAAAGACTAGTTCCTTAATGATACTCACCTATACTAAATTTGAACAAGGAAAGAGATAGAAGGATGTACGTGTAAAAAAGAGAATCTAAAAATAAACTAAAGGGTGATGCACCAATATAAAAATCTGACTTGCAGCTAAAACTTCACAAGATCATTCATAAAAGACAATTCAAACTCACAAACTCAATTAGACAAACCCTGCAAAATTGACTCTTATGACAAGTCCCGATATTCTAATATTTGAAGAGGAAAAAACTAATTTTTTCTTTGTTTTAACATAAAGAAAGTAAGACAGAATCACAGATATGCACCATGGGATATCAAATTTTGCATAAATAACTAAAAACATATTGATTAAACAAAGGTGAAAACACAATATTTAAATCAAATCACTCAAAATCAATGTTGGAGATAGAAAAATAATTGAGAAGGAATTAGTATATGTATATGAATAATCAGGAAATCTGTTACAAGCCAACAAGTCCAATATAATCTGCCAGAACTTGCAAGATGCAAAAATTTGGCCAAAAGTTGACCCCTTCAATAATGAGATTGAAATACAAGATATAGAGCCAGAATCATGAAGGGTCAAATCGAAGAGGAAAACAAGGAGAAAGAGGGGTCAAAATGCTTGAAACATGCAGTTGACCACCTCAAAACTCTCCTAGACCCACCTCAAACTCATGTAGAACTCCAAATCCATCACAACTACCTCATAACTACCCCAACTTCATGCAAAACTCTATGGTCGTATGCAACTAAAAAATCCCTCCAAAATAGGGGTGCAACTGCAAGAAACTGAAGTCCAACTGATTGTAAGACCTTGTCAATTGATAATGAAATCAAGATACACTCAAAAATCCTCCAAAACTGCTCCAAAACTAGGAAAAATCCCTCTAAATGCCCAGCAAGTGCTGGAAAATTAGAAACCCCTCCTTGGCCTATCTACCCAGATGAGAAAATTAAAATACCCTCTTTTGGCCAAATAAGAACATGCAAAAATAAAACATCTCCCTCTCCAAAGTCAACTCTAAGACATACAAACCACAAAAGAAAAACACGAACCCCTCTGAATTCTTGTAAATTTGAATACTCCTCCATGCAGAAAATACCTCCTCTTATAATTTAGCTTTTCATTTAAAGAATCATTAATTAATTAAGTAATTTATAAATTAGCACTTATTAATTATTATTCACATGAATACAACACAAAACTCAAAAAAATACATTAATATTATTAAAACTTAATATTTATTAAAAGAATAAAGATTACTATTTTAATAAATGCTAAATATATTAATTGGAAAGATACCCTTGAAAATATACATTTTATTTTTTATATCTATATTTATTAAATAACATTGATTTGAACTATTTAATAGATATACATATAATAAATAAAATGAACCATGCACATAGCCCGTGAGATGGAAAAATCTCCATTTCCTTTTTTTTTGAAACTTAAGGCACAAAATGACTTATCATCTAGTTACTTAGGGTTTTCCAACCCTCCCTTGGCATTTTGTCTTTCATTTGCATTATTCCCTTCTAGTGGCCCACTCGCCTATAGGGTTTTCTTGAAGCTTCGACGGAGATCTTAGTTCTTTTGGAGGTTTTAAAAATTTTTGATCACTAGGACTGCCTACAAGACCACGACCCGTCTATATGTGAGTCCACCTTGTATGGAAATATATCTATTTTCACAATGAAACAATGAAAACCTACTTCTCAATCTGCTTATTTATTTCTGTATTGGATCTGAAGGTCATGTCCCTTCTAACTTTTTCTTTTGTAGATGTCTTGTGGCTGTGATGACAAGAGGGTTTCATTTTCTTTGTTTCTCTCTGCTTTAATATGTAATACATTGGCCACGAATGATGATTTCTCTCCACCTTTGAAATCTGTAAAGAAACAAGAAAACCCCCATTGTTTTTCTTCAATTCGTGGCTCCATTGGATGCTTCTGAGTTTCTTTACCAATAGGTGTATTCCTTTGTAACTCTGAAGATCTTTACTGAGACACTGTATTGTTATGGCCGTTGGGGATTTTTATTTAATTAGTGCTCTATTTTGATATGGGTATTCTATTTATTTTGTTTCCCCAACTAGAACTAGAAGAAATATGTTCTATGAAAAGACAATCCCGGAACAACCCAGAAAACTAAAATAAAATCATTATTTGTTATGGGCTACAAGTTCTTATGAAATATGCTTCTGAATATTCATTCACACTCAAGCTTTCTACAGTTACTATGTTTAGGAAAAAGAGTATTTTTTTTAAAAAATTTCTATATGTTGTAGCCTGAGGATATAGTCATTTTCTATATCCTTAGGATGAGGTGATGGGACAATAATTTGTCTCTATTTTATGTTAATATTTATACTCTATTTAAAACATTACCAAGACATTTGTGAACCTTTTAGTATTTGAACTTGTCACCATGCTATAAGTACAATTAGAACCACCAAGCCTATGGGTAGCTAGTAGTGTCATGTTTTTCCAAACATTATATATCTATCACAGTATTCATATAACTATTTGAATGTGTGTTCTAATATTTGGATTGAGTTGACTAGTTAACTTGATTATATATCCGCATATGCTACTAACCTGCTAGGAAAAAGGAGTGGCTTGTGAGTGGATCGACAACATTGAAGAGGAAATGTTGAAGTCCCAGCTGTGAGAGGGAGAACTATTATGGCACTGTGAGACATGCTTGCTACAATGGAGGAGCCATCATCTTAGGGAATATAGGAAATAACTCTGCTATATTTTTTCTCAGTGCTCAATATCTTGTTGAAATGGTTATCCAGACTTTGTTACACTCTATCGTGGGCTGTTACAATCTCCTTCATCTATGGCTTGATTTAATCAGACCTTATATGTATGCTTTGAATAAAAATCAATCCTCTATATAAAAGGATTTTATTGTTAGTTTGTAGTTAGTTGGAAAATATATTGTTGTTGCATTTGCACAACAAAGTTACTCTTTCTAGTTTTGTGCATTGTTTTCATTATGATGTAATCAGTTTCTAAAAATATAATGGAGTGATTTTGATTTACATTCTGTGTTGGTAGTTAGCAGAAGCCAATCAAGGGGGCCCACTTGGGAGGTAGATTAGATTAGAGTAGGTTAGATTTACTTTCAACATTTACAACATTTTAAGTAGAAGTTTACCATTTCATTCCTGCAACATTAAACTCATGTATGTTCCCGCATCACTTGAAAGGATAATTATAGTGAATGATATGGGTTGATAGAATAGGTTAAAGTTAATTTTGAAGCTTTCAAAATTAAATTCATTAATTAGTCACGTGTGTTTACTTACCTGCAGCAATAGCATAGGTCTCTTTCATGTATTTTTCCTTCATGCAACATAGGTAATATGACTCTTTGAGAGACTTAGTGCACATATCGTGCTATCCCATTTCAAGTAAATGTCCCTGGGTTGACAATTTAAATGCACTTCATGATAGGAAAAGTAATCCTTAGTTTGAATACACTATTCCTAGGTGAAGCTTTGGCATGATTATTATTAACTATTGTGAGGTGGTTCATTTTTGGCGCCAATGCTGGGGATGGTTTCAAGATGAGAACCTTATTGAGTCATTTTCCATTTTTAGATAGTTCCTTGCTTTCTAGATATTAGTATGCAGTCCTGAAATTGCTTCACAAGTTTACATAATTATTTGCATGCATCGAAGAGGAAGAAGATGAGATGAACATGGCATATTTATTTCAAGAGAATCTGCTAATCTGAACAAAGAAGTTGAAGAAGTTGAATTACCCTTTGTTGACACAAGTCCTAAATTTCCTGCAGCATCTTCCTCTGAAGTGAAGCATTTTGATCCAGTTGGCCTTCAACCTTTTGCTGAAATTTTGGCTATTTTTCTTCATAATTCTGCTCCAAGTGCACCTGTCATTCATAACCCCATGGCTAATGTTCCTTTCCAACAACAAATCCATTTCCAAATACCTCTAGTAGTGGCACAACCTACCTTTCCATTTCCTCTACCTAGCCTTATCAACAATGCTAACTTAAAAAAACATACCCACTGATGCACTCCCAAAGTTCTATGGCCTAATAAATGAAGACCCTGATACCTTTTTGTTTGAGTTTGACATTCTTTATCAAATATTTGACTACAAAACTGATGGCCACAAGCTCAAGTTGTTTCCATCAACATTAAAGGAGTCCGCCCTATGATGGTTTATGAGCTTAGGAGTTAATGTAGCAACCTGCTGGGATGAGATGCAGACTTTGTTTCTACAAAAATACAAAGAGTATTGTAAGGGGGGTGACCCGAGAGGAGAAGAAATTTTTTGAATGTCACAGAAGGAAGATGAAACTCTGGAAGACTATGTTTCACGCTTCCTATATAACATGCAGAAGAATCCATAACATGTCCTAGAAGAGGATTCACAGAAACTCATTTCTTGAGGGGAGTAAATGATAATTGCCTCGAAACACTAGACCTCATGGCTGGAGGAGATATATCCCAATCTACTTGGGATAAACTCAAGAAAATCTTCCTTAACTATTCAAGATCAACTGTAAAGAAGGGCAGAGGATTTTGGTCTACACTTTCTAAGAGGAACAACTCGGGCATTTCTAAGCTGGAGATCTCAAACCTGTTGTCAGATTTCAAGAAAGATATCATTAATGATGTTGCCACACACCTGGATACCATGAATTCCAAGAAGAAGCATGCAGATGCCAAAGCACAACTAGTTGAGTATTGTCCTCACTACCGTAAACAAAAGAAAGATTGTGGATGTAAGCTGGTGGAAAACTTGGAGAGCCAATATCTTCCTATTGAGTACATGAAAATAGAAGGAGATGAAAAGCAAGTGTTCTTTGTTGCTCAACGTCAGCCATGGGCTTCAAGAAAAGGTATGCCTCAGGATCCTTTTCAATTTTCTAATACTTATAATAATCAATGGAAAAACCAAAATTATCAAAATCCTTCTCAGTACTCCCAACTTGCTTGGAAAAACTAGTGGCATAACCAACAAAAAAACAAGTGGCCCCAGCCTCAAAATCAATGGTAGCCACCACAGGGGAATTGAAAACCATATAACCAATGGAGAGGGCCTTAGCAATGTCCTAATCAAAATCCTAGTTATCCACCCTTACCACCTCTAGTGTCTCAACCTGAAATAATATCACCTCCTGCAGCCACAAGTCCTACTCCAAAGCAAACATAATTACCTGCTCAAACACAACCCATTCCTAACAATAAGAAACAAAAACAACTAATTTATGCCACTAATACTCAGTAGTACCCTGCCTATGCACTAGAGATATCCGATATCCACTTGAGATCTGGTACTACTCTTCCTACACTTGAACCTCTTGTTATAATGGAAGTTCTAGACATTCTTGCAGCATCAACACCACTTCCAGAAGTTACTTTTCCAAATAATGTCCAACCAACTGATATACCAAGTAAAACTAATGTTCAAAACTCAATTAATCCTCCATTTCCACAAAGACTTAGCATGGAAAAAGCTATATCCCAAGAAGACACACCATTTGATATCCTTGACCTGTTGAAAAATATGCATATCTAGATTCTAATGTTTCAAGCTATCAAAGATGTTCCTCTTTATGGAAAAGAAATTAAGGAAGCATGCCTCAAAAATCCTAGATTTAAGAAAAAGGATCCCCAAAAAATCCATGTTATAGGTCAACTTGCAGATATTATGTTGGGGAAGATAGTCATACCAAAGTATTTTGACCCTAGAAGGTGAGTTGTTGATCTTATAATTAATGGCCAGTCTATGAAAAATGCTCTAGTTGATTTGGGATTAGATATAAATGTTATGACTAAGGATACCATGCATAGGTTGAGTATAGAGGGATTGAGAACCACTCCAATAGTCTTACAACTTGCACATAGTTCCATTGTCACCCCAGATGGCATCATAGAAGATATAGCAGTCACATTCGATTCATGGGAATATCATGTTGACTTCATGATATTATCACCTAAGGTAAATTTTTCTGGTTATCTAGTTATTCTTGGAAGACCTTGGTTAGCCACCACTAATGCCCATATTAGTTGTAGATTAGGTAACATGACAATTTCAAATGGTCAAGCAATCAAGAAGCTAGCATTATATCCTCCTGCCCAATCCCAACCAGATTTGAGTACTCCTATTTGGCCAGATCTGGGAGATGAGGAAGAAGAGATAAATTCTGTTGCCCAACTAATGATCTTACATAGGCAATCCTTCCTAAAATTGCAAGAAGAAGATGATGTGATTCAAATTTTCCTTACCAATGAGTGTGTCATAGAAAAAGATATTTTTGAAAGCTCTGTTCTATAGTTGTGTACCTATGATGACTCTATTTTTCCAGTAGGTCCTGTTCTTAAACATCAATTAATACCCTATGAGATAGCTACAAGCCCAATTTATGAGGTGTTAATTCTAGAGCTGACAACTAATGTGGAACTTTCTCTTGGTCACAGTCTTCATGTTAATAGTAAGCTGCCACCACAACAATTGGTATATTTAACTCAACTCCTTTGTAAGCATGAAAAAACATTTGTTTGGGATTATGAAGACATGAGAGGTTTGAAAAAAAATCTCTACACACATATAATCTACATCAATGAAGGTAGTCTACCACTTCACAAACCTCAGAGAAGAATTAACCCAACCTTAAGAGAAATAGTAAAAACTGAGTTGCAAAAGTTGTTGAATGCTGGTTTTATTTATCCAATCTCTGATAGTAAACGGGTATCACCTTTGGTCATTATACCTAAAAGGGGGGTAAATGGAGAATATGTATATATTATAGGGAATTGAACACTGCCACAAAGAAAGACCTATTTCCCTTGCCATTTATTGATCAAGTTCTGGACACCTTAGCTAGTAAGAAGTACTTCTCTTATCTTTATGGATATAACGGTTATAATTAGATTAACATTGCTATAGAGGATTAGGAGAAGACACCATTTACATTCCCTTAGGGAGCATATGCATATTCTATGTTACCTTTTGTCTTATGTAATGCACTAGCTACTTTCCAAAGAGCTGTAATCAACATTTTTGCTGACATATCACATGATTTCATGGAAATATACATGGATGACTTCACTACATTTGGTGTTAATTTTGAGGAGGGTTTGAAGAACTTGAAAAAGTGATAATCATATGTTAAGAACACAACCTATCTCTCAATAGTGAGAAATGTTTCATGCTGATGTAGGAAGGAGTGGTGCTAGGACATTTAATTTCAGAAGCTGGCATCCAAGTAGACCCTACAAAAATTAAGGTAGTACTCATATTGCCTACACATACTAAGAAAAAGATGTTAGATCCTTTTTAGGACATGCTGGCTATTATAGGTGCTTCATTCAAAATTTCAGTCAGATAGCTAGCCCTCTATACACCTTGCTTACAAAAGATACCGAGTTTGCATGGACATCAACCTGTGATGAATCCTTCCTACAGCTCAAGTCACTTCTGACAACTACACCAGTACTTAGGGGGCATGATTGGTCTTTACCATTCCACATACATATAGATGCTTCTAACTATGCAATAGGTGTCATCATAGGACAAAAGTCTAATAACCTTGAAAATGCAATTTACTATATCAGCAAGAGTTTACATGGCCCAGAGTTAAATTACACAGTTACTGAAAAAGAATTACTAGTAGTAGTTTATGCTTTGAATAAATTCCACCATTATGTAACATGATATCCCATATTTTTTCATACTGACCATGCAACAATCATGTATCTTATGAACAAATCTACAATCTCAGGCAAACTAGCAAGATGACTTCTTCTTTTGCAAGAATTTGACATAACCATCATTGACAAGCCAGGGAAAGAAAATGTAGTAGCTGATTATTTATCCAGACTCCAGACTACTTACAATGATACTACTATGATAGATGACACATTTTGTGATGAACATTTGTTTCATATTGCTGTCAAGAGTCCATGGTATGTTGATATAGCTAATTACCTTGCAGCTGACAAAATGCCTACACATTTCTCTCCTACGGACAAAAGAATGCTTGTTGAGAAAAGCTTTCAATTCTCTTGGATTGACAATACACTATTCTACACTGGTCTAGACAAAGTCATGAGAAGGTGTGTACATGAAGATGAAACATATGATATCCTCCATGATTTTCATGATTATCCATGTGGAGGAAACTTTGTAGATAAGAGGACAACTCTGAGGATATTAATAATATGTTATTATTGGCCCACACTTCACAAAGATGCAACTAATTATACAAGAAAATGTGATAAATTCTAGAGGATGGACTGTCCAAAGTATTGACCTTTTCCGCAGTTGGTCCTTATAATTTTGATGCCCAATATTGGTATAAAATGAGGCATTCTCACTTCATTTGGGAATTTACATCCAATATACAATATAGAAAAAAACATACATGAATTCAATGATAAATCAAGCACAATCATTAGGTCTTTTGGTGATTTAAAGAAAGCAACTATTGGAGACATTCATTCAAATATGCATTTCATTATATGGATCTAGCATATTTGGAGACAAGGGAGTTTAGCCATCTAAGGAGGAGATCTACATTCACACACTTTCAATTTCTTATTCAACTTCATATTGAGGTGAATATGTTACATCCATACATGAGGTTTTGTCTTACATGATTTTATTTTGGTTTTTGTGTTGGGTCAAGGCTATTGCATAACATATTTGATCACATATTAAGCACAATTACATCTACATGGTATGATATATTTTATTGATAGATCTAATTTATTACTACATTCTATCATTTCCTTTATTTCAATTCAAGGTTAATTCCTAAACAAGGGTTTGACTAAGGCAAGCCCCTCCCCACCAACAAAATTTCCCTTTTCTTGTGTGCAGGAGTAGATTTACAGGTTTTCAGGATCAGATTATGCTGATTTAGGGTTTTAGTTTTCTTAAGGCCTTCATATCTCATATTTTTTAGCAGTGTAGTTACAATTTGACCTTAACCTATACCCAAGTCGACATGTAACTCCAAGTCAACTAGTTCCTAGAGCCTTCAAATTTTCATAGTTTACAGATCTCAGCTTCGTGGTTCAGATCCAACTCTGTTCTGGTTTTTGATACAGTTTAATAGTATGTTTTCTGATCTAAATGTGCATCCTCTACTAGCCCTCAAGGTGAGTATAGTCTCCTCCTTTTCATCTCATAGCACTTACTATCACAGATCAGGTTGCATAACATTTACAATTCCTTCTCTTAGGGAAAGGAGGAACAAAACCCAAGGCCCCTACATTGATAAAATCACAAATTGGAACTTCACCTTATGCTAATCGGGTTTCCTTTATGGTAAATTATTGGTCTTCTTCCTATAAATATAATTTTTCCACATTACACATTTTAACAACATCACATTTTGGTGAACTTGATGTATTTGTGCTCTATATCTTTTGATTGGGTAGTTAGATCTTCTTTGTGTTGTGTGCAAGCATGGATTTCTCTAAAATAGAGTGGTGTATAATCATTTAGGCCCTATTTGGTTGCAAGAATTAGAAAATGATAAATTTGATATAATGCTGGAAACGATCAAATTAGGAATTTGATATTCTAATTTCTCTTATTAGAAATATAGTTTGAGCCATTTGGTTGACTCGGAAGATGAGCAAGAAGATGCATTTTCTGCATTTGGTTTCACATTTTTGGAATTGGAATTAGAATTTGAGTAAGGTTTTTTAAAATTTTTAAAATCTTTTTGAATTTAATAAATGTTTTTTTTGTTTCATTTTTCTAATTTATAATTTTCTCCAGCAGAGGACGCAAACCAGACTCCAGTAGACGGATGAAAACCCCTTCATTTTACATACACCAAATGCCCTTCATTTTACAGATGCCCTACATTTTTCAAATGAACGCAAACAAAAACCCCTTCATTTTACATACAAATTCCATTCATTTTATAGATGCCCTACATTTTTCATACAAACGCAAACAAAATAATGAAATAAAAATGCTGGGAAACCACAAATGCAAAAATTTATAAAAAATCTTTTAGTTTCACCAACAGGCATGCCCGAACCTGAAAAATTTATTACTTTTAGCTTTAAAAAAGGGGAATTTGAATTTGTAATTTCAATTCCACCTTTTCAAATGGAAGATTCAAATTCCCAAAATGGGAATTCAAAATTGTCAATTCTAATTCTGATTGACATTACCAAACTACATATTTTATTAATTCAACATTAGAAAATGCTAATTCCAGTCTAATTCCCATTACCAAATGAGGCCTTATGGTATTACCTTTCTTATCACCCCTCTTTATCAAACTCCCGAAATATATGATAGTTTCTTTCATTTTTCTATGTTTTTTTTCCCTTCATGGTATTCTTGCATATGGAATAATGAGAATAACTAACACAATGTTTCCTTACAAGACATATTTCAAGCCTATTATCAATATTTCATGTCACTTTCTCCTTTACATTTTAATAAAATGAATGGAATATATATATCATATAAGAGTCTTTGTTAGTGAAGCTAATGTTCCTCACCCTAATCGTCCTACTCAAAATCAACATCCTAATAATCCTCAAACTTTCTATCATCTCAAAAACATTGTTCATGATTTGGATGTTAGACATTTCCTCGATGAGGAATCTTCTCCCTCACCTACCAAGGATGAGCCTAAATAGAATATACCTCCTACTATTCCCCCTTATACTACACATTTTCACTCACCTCAAGGTCCATCACCTTCTCCATCTATACTTAGAGCTATTTATACTACGGGATATGATATCACTACTCAACAAGGCTATAAAGGTTTAGGAATCAGTAGTAATGAACAAGGAATACAATTTCCTATTAATTATCCTCAAAAAAGTCATAGATATGGTCTAGGTTTCATTCCATACCAAAACCTTTATATAGTATCTCCTACACCAAAACCTCCCCGTCATCTTCTTTTACAAACCCCATCCTTATCTCCTTATGATACTCGTGAAGCTTTAGCCAAGAGAATATACATAAAACCTATGTCTGAGCCTAGGATTATATTTAAACCTTATGTCAAAGATTCTATTGATAAATTTTCATGTCCCTTTCACTATAATAACACACACTTACTTTGTGATTGTGATGATTTTATGTTATATGTTCATGATAAAATTGACCAATGTTCACTTCCTTTAACACCAGATATTTTACATTTTCTTCATACTTACAACTAGAATTATTGACCCCTATTGGGATAGTCTCCATTATGTCACATAATGAGTTTGAGGGTAGCATGATAGGTTATTATCCTTATTTCTCTTAACTAGGGGGCAAGGTTCATCTTTTTCTTTCATTCTTATTAGGAATCTATTTTCTCTCTTCATTTACATGTTTCCTTATACGATGATATATTTCCTAGTGCTATTGCATAGAACATAACCTATGTTGGCTAGGAAGTGCATATTTTACATATTTAGGGAAACCATTTTGGGAGTTTAATATCTTATTCCTTTATTCTCTTTCTCCTTTTGCACATCCATTATCCTTTGTAGATTTTTATCTTTTATAATACGATGACTTTATTTTGCAAATATTTGTTGTTTTACATTCCAATGTGAAACCTTATCTTTGCATTCATAAGTGCACGTATGTTATAACAGATCTATCCCTTAGGAATTATCTTTATTTTTCTTCTTTAAGATATTTTATATCTTTGCAGTGCATCTCTTTTCTACTTTGATATGTATTATTTGTGGTTGAGGATATTTCTCCTTGGTGAGTTTAGTATCCCCTTCACTACTTTCTCCTTTCTTGGGGTGCATATATTCTATAAATGGGATGCCCCTTTAGATGGCATAATGTGATATCCTTCTTGTTCTTTTTCTGTCGGTTTATATTATTGTATGATACATTCCTTTTCAATATGAGATACATTGTTACAAAAAAGATCTTAACATCTTTATTTCGCAATCCTTTTTATGCCTTGAAAATACATGTTTCTCATTCAATAATAATCTGTGGTATCACTCTTCTCTTTCCTTGATTATTGGTTTAATTTATATGTGATATCTCTTCGAACATGTATGCTTATTTTAGGGACCTCCTCTCTACTTTATAACTTATTTTTCTTTGAATTGTATATCTCTTATGAGGTGGCTATTATTCAAGGTGTTTTACATATTACATCTTGCCTTTATGCTTGGGGAAAGGGTTTTTGTACATTATTCCTCTTTTTCATCTAAGGATCTACTTTCCTTAGTCTAGTGGAATTTTTTTATTATGTTACATTCTTTTCTTATAAGGAATTGCTGTCTCGATTGGGATTCTCTCTTGTACAAGAGGTGTATATCCTTGATCATCGCCTCTTCTTTAAGTGCAAAACTATGTTCTTAATAAACACATTCCCTTACTATGTGATTCAAAGTTTTTTGTCCTTCATCAAGAATCCCTCTTTCACTTGGAAATAGGGGGCTAAATGGGTGCATTATTGTTCTCTTCCCCCTCTTTGTCTTGAATATTTTATCTTTGTTCAAATGCTCCTCTTGAAGGTAGATGTTTTGTAGACAAGATATCTCCCTTTTAAGGGTCTCTTCTCATAAGTAATATATCCTTTCACGATTATCTATTTTCTTATCCTATAAGAGTCAATGCTCTTAGCTAATATTGTGGCATATATTGTTGTTTAAGGGTATCTCCTTGTTGATGGAAGAAGGCATCCTCGATTCTCTTCCTTATAGTTTCTACTATGTAGCCATCATAAGGAGGGGGCATACATATGACCTCCCTTGTATAACCTTCTATGCACTTTTTTTTAGCAAATTAATCCCTGATGGTTGTAAGTGATCCTTATTTAACCCTACGATGTACATTTACATACATTTTTCTCTATGGATAACATACCCTGATCCATTCATAGAGAGCACAAGAAAAATTAAACCCCATGGTGATAGACTGATCAATATGTGGGGTGCACACAAAAAAAATTCTTCATGGATAACAAACCCTTGTCCATTCATGAGAAGCACACATACACATGCAGGAAAAGCCACTAGAAGGCATAAATTTTTGATAGGATTGACTACCATGGCATAAAAATCTACAAGACCATTCAATTATATCTTTTGTGTGGTCCCAATAAGACACACAAATATTACTGGGTAAGGTAATCTCTCTCTCTCTCTCTCTCTCTCTCTCTCTCTCTCTCTCTCTCTCTCTCTCT
>MU226298.1:431442-445804 GCA_018584345.1 Thuja plicata
GGCCTAGAATCCGGAGATTCCTCTTCATTCATAGTCTACCCACAGCTAGGAGAGGTTTCCATTGTGAGGATGGAATTGTCGTATAGCCCTAATGCCTGAGTTAGGGTGACAATTCTGAGCCTGAACAGAAATCACTATAAAAGGAGGCCTCTTCCCCTCATTTTGCAATCTAATCTTATCTATGATTTTTACATGTAAGAAATCAAGTCCAAGGTGATTTCAAGATCTTTTTGATGATTTCAAGCAAGCAATGCTTTGGCTCCAAGATTTGAAGGCTATCTTCTATCCATATATTCCAAAACATTCTTCTAATGTGTGAATCTCTCTCTCATGATGGATTAGTGGAGGAATTCCCAACTAAACAAGAGGATCCATATCCATTTTTCATTCATTTCCTTCTCCATTTAGGCATATCAAGAATACATCCATGATCTATGATTTGGCAAGTGTAGATCTATTACATTGGTGAAGACATCCTACATCCTATCAACATTCAATCAAGCAAGTATACATCTTTGTCGATATAGCATATCAGTATCCATGGACAAGGGTTTGAAAAGAAAGGTAAATACTTACATTTATCTTGTTTTACATGATTTACTTATTTATTTTCAAGGTCAATTCCTATACAGTGGCTTTACGAAGACAAGTCCCTTTCCCCCAACAATTTCCCTTTCTCTTGTGTGTAGGTACAGATTCACAAAGTTTCAGATTCAAAATTATAGATCTGGAAGTGCAGTATCAGTTACAGTCCTGAGACCTTCAGATTTATCCCTCCAGGGTATAGTTGAAACCACCTTCAACCTATACTTGGTATAGGTCAAACTAGGTTTGACATATTCCTACAACACTCATATTTTCACAATAGAAAGTTCCAGCCTGCGGGTTTCCAGATCCTGACCTATTTCCAGTTTCAGTACAGTTTGACATGGTTTCTATAGATTTGAAGTTGCATCCTCTACTAATCTTCAAGTTGAGTTCTTCATCATCCTTGTTACTATTTATCACTTAATTTGTTACACTAGATCTGATATCTTGTTGTTTATCATTATATGAGTGTTTTCTTTACTTTACTTGCACATACACTACATTTCTATCATATCATTCCTACACAAATAGAAAGAGGTACTAAAATCACACATTCCTTTCAAGACTAAATCATGCATTAACATCCCTTCATCTACTTGTGTTGTGCTAATGAAATTTAGTCCAAAGGGGTCATATTTTAGGATCCCTTTCCAATGTACATGCGTGACTTGGTGGTCTACCATTGATCACCATTTCACCATATATATTTTGATGAACCTGACGCTTTCATGACTTATATTTTTTGATTGGGTAGTTATCTTTCCTTTGTGTGATCTATTTTGCATTGTATGCATCTAGTCAACTCTTCTTTGCATTGCATAACTAAATTTACTTTATATGCATTGTGATAATCTATATTTACATTATATATTTTCTAAATTGTTTAAAATTTCACTGCACCTTCCTTTAATTTCATTCCTTTGTGTATGAGCCTTATTAGTTTGATTCCAACCTATAGTATTCTAGCTAGAAGAATTCGTAGACTGATGGGTTCCTTTTATCCTCAACCTCCCTTCTTTACTAGGAATCTTGATGAAACCAACATGAATCCTAATGATACCAATCCTATCATGGATAGTAACTCTTCTCATTCTTCTCATGATGAAGATGAATCATTAAGATTTCCTCCCACCCAAGTGAAAAAGCTTACTCCTAAATTTGAAAAGTTGGAATATTGGTTAGCTCAAGAGAATCATAATATTAAAACTCTTTCCATTTTAGAAGGTAAAGAAACTCATTCATAATTATGAACATGCTCTTAACCTCTTGTGTGTCATTTCCCATCTTATTAATTCCAATGTTTAACCTCTTAAGGAATGTGCTCAATAATTAGGCTATATTCCTCCTACTACAAGTGTTGAAACTTCTTTTCCCATCTCCACTTCCATTCCTAGTATCTCTACTTATTCTCCACCTCTTATCACAACTTCAATCCAAACTTCTAACCCCTCACATGTGAGTATCCCTTATCCTATTCTTTATTCTCCTCCTACGAGTGTTCCATGTGTTTCTTTTCCTTCATCTATGCCTTTTTATCATAGTGTTCCTTTTTCATATCCCAATCCCATTTCCAATAATGCACCTACCATGCTTCATGCTTCTTCCAACATTCCCTATGTTTCACACAGGCTTCCTAACATTTCCAATATTTCTCCTCCTATAATTTCTTCCACCAATTCTACCATTGATATCTCTTAGCTCAAACCAGTCTTCTTTGCAATAAAAACTTTCATATTTGACTCAATCTAAATTTAATATTCCTACATGTGATATTGCTAGTCCTTTTTCCATGGATATTATCTGAGCTGTTATCCCACAAAGTATTGAGATTCCCCATCTTGAGACTTATAATGGTAAGGGTGATCCTGTGACTCGTGTTAAAACATTTCAAACCTTGTATAGTGATTTATCTCATGACTATAGGTTCATGACAAAGTTGTTTACTAGAATTTTTTTGAGACAAATATTTGCAATGACATTGTTCTTTGCCTCCCTATTCCATTAATTCCTTCCACAAGCTTGCTAATTATTTTATTCACCAATTTCAAAACAATATTGGTCCTCAAATTTGTTTAACTAATTTGATGCATTGTAAACAAGGTATTAAATAAGAAGTTAGTGACTTCATTGGTAGATGTAAGCATTTGCATGCTCAGATTTCCTATCTTGCGCCTAATGTTGATATACAATACATTTTTATTAGTAATTTACAAAAGGATATTAGAGATAAGATACTCCTTATTGAGTTCTCTTCCTTTTCACAATTGCGTGCAGTGCTTCATCATTATCAACTTCAAGTTAGTAAATTTGAGAGAAACACTCCAATGGATCCTATTTTCGTTGATAAGAGTGATATCACATCTAATTTGAACAAATTTCAAAAGTCTAACGACTACATAAAAAAAAAATCATCCAACACAGTTGATGAACAAGTGGCATTAGCATCCAAAGGCGTGGCTCCTTTGTCCTCTACTTTAGACATTCTTGTACTTTTACTCCACTTTCTGAATCTTTTCATAATGGGATGTTGAAGTTAATAAATAAAAACATGATTGAACTTCTTCCTATCAAAATAATTCACCCATTCAAACTGCCATCTAGACTCTTTGATCCCACAACTTTCGGAAACTTGGTCATGATACTGAAAAAATGTTACTCCTTGAATAATGTAGTTCAAGAACTTATTGATTCTAATGCTATATCTATAGACACTAATATTAACCATGGAAACAAATCAGTTGCACATCCTAAACATAATTTACAAATATGCACTAATCCTTTTCCATCTCATTTAACTAATACTATTGAGCAACCTTCTTCCTCCATGTATACTGATTACAGTGAAAAAGTTGATGAAGCCACTCATATTTTCAGTCAAATTGAACATGTCCAACCTCAACCTCCACCCTTGTCTTAAATTACCTTTGATCCTATTGAAACAATTAAGGCACCTGATGGTCATCTTTACATTGTTGCTAGGGTTGATGTGAAGAAATTATTTTTCCATAAGTATACAAAAGGAAAATAGTTTTTGAACCTTTGGTAAACCTACACCGAAACCTGAACTTTTAGAGATCACCGAAAGCACAGATATCCGACATCACCGAAAGTGTTAAGTTTAGGAGGAACCTACCAGATAAAGTAGAACCTGATAGGAGAAAACCAACAGAGGAACCTAACAAGAAGATACAGTGAAAAACTGAGAGAACAGGCACAGTGCAAACTGAAAGAACAAAATAGTACAACCCGAAAGACAGTCAAACTAATTTTAGAGAAAATCGAGCATTAGACACTGAAAGTTAGTTATAGCCCGCAAAAAGTGGATCTGACTTCCACGTCAGATAAACATTCATATTCTATTTATAGACTTTTGTTTTGTTTTAAAACCATTACTTAAGGGACAAGAAACATTATTGTAAGTGTTTTAATCAGTTTAACTGATTTAAAACATGCAGACTAGGAGATCAAGGTAAAGTTGTAAACCTATGATCATAGAGTTAACTTTGTTTTATGTGCAACTTAATTAGGTCAAATATATCTTATAAATAGATGTTGTAATCATTCTAAATGAATGAGGAGAGGATTAAAGTATCCAATGAGCACATCTATGGATCAGACTGAGAGTTTCAAGAAGAAAAATAGTAAAAGGTGAAATTGGATATCAAGAACCAAGAACAGAGGCTACTGAGAAACAAAGTTATTATTCAATCACAATAGGTGATACACAAATACATGTAATCTTGAATGGATCTATAATAAAAAATAATAGATTGCATACAATCAGGTCAAAGAGTAATTTTCTTACATTCTAACAAGTGAAGAAAAAGTAAAAATCCTTCCAAGGAAGGTGGATTTAATAGTCCTCTGTAAATATCTTAATTGAGTGCACACTAAATAGTGTTGCTAAATCTCTTAACATAGTAGAATTTAATAGGTCTCCACAGATACTCGTAAGAGGGTAGAACATCAAAAGTGATCAAATTGTAAGCCTTAACTAGCCCCTTCCAGTCTGTAGATAGTGAAGATTTTGTGGGTGCCACCCCCACCGTAGTTTTTACCTTCTTACAGAGGTTTTTTGCGATATCATATCTTGTGTTATGAGTTAATTACTTTCATGAATGTTTCTATGAATGTTTACATGTTTGATTAAGTTAAAGAATTGATGTCTTACACAAAGAAAGTATAGAACAAATGATTGGATGAACAATTGATTACATAAAGGTTAAAGGATGAAGAGATACAAGTTTTAGAGGTACTAATTCACCCCTCCCCTCTCAGTACACACTTCCCATTATTTTCAACAATTGGTATCAGAGCTAGAAATCTTATTTGGAAAGCTTAAAGACTTAAGAGAAAAGATCATACATTGGAGAAGTACAAACTTGACAAAAGTATTGAGAATCAGAAGCTAGAAATTCAGATTTTCTATGAGCAGTATAAAGAAGCCAGAATAAAGATGAGCCAACTGTTAGATGAAAGAAAGATTATGGCATCTCGCTGTAATGAGACAGATTACCAAGAAGAAGTGATACCATATCTATTTGAGTCTTCAGGATCTACTACAAGAAAAGCATCAGATACATCAGAAGAAAGCATCACAAGCTTAAATGAAATCAATCAACATCTGACTGGACAAGTAAAATATATGCAAATTGGTCAAGAGACACAAATGGTAAGAATGATTGATGTCATGAACAATGATAGACAAGATAAACAAGAAAGAACACTAGCTATTAATGATAGAAGAAAGATTACTGAAAAGCTACAAGAAAAAGAGTCTGAAATACAAAGACTTACAAAACATCACCATGAGATTACTAATCAGATTATTCTTATGAGTCAAGAGGCAAACAAAATGAATGTTGAACTCATTGAAAGAATAGAAGCTATTGGTGAGAAAAGGGAAGAAAATGAAAAGCTAAAACAAGAACTCATAATTCAGCAACAACATAATGAGATAATCAAAAGAGCTGAAGAAAGTAATAAAAGAATGGATGATTTTCTTGATGGACAAAGGAGAGCCAATAATGACACTGTACTAGGCTATACCAAGAATGAAGAATCACCCAAACAAGCTGATCAAAGGAATGTCTATGCAAATCTGAGACCAAGAAAGCTGACATGTAATCACTGTGGAAAGCAAGGCCACACATCAAATGTATGCAGGAGCAAAATGAAAGGTATTCCTAAATTTACATCTTCATTCATAGGATTCTATTATAAATGTAACAAGAAAGGAAATAAAGCATATGAATGTAAGTCTGAAATGAAACAACCAAAGAAGGAAACCTACATGGACAAATATTGTCCTACATGCCAAGCATGGAAGCCTAAAGGTCAAGAATCTTCCCATCAACCGAAAAGAGTTGGTAATGAGTATGTATGGGATTACAACACTTGGGAAAATTGTACAACATGTGGAAGATTTGGTCACATTTCTAAAAATTCTATGAGACAATGGTCAAGAAAACCTATAGGATGGACTAACCCCAGAATGACATGTTTGCACTATCATAAATTCTATCATCTCAAGAAATATTGTAGAGACCGAATGACAGAGACCAACACCTTTGCCAATGGAAACACCATTGAAGACATCAGGAAGATGGAAAACACAATGTGGAGGAAAGATACAAATAATGATGAAGCTGGAACGAGCAATGCAATTGGTGACACCCTATCCAATGGATCTGGTGACATCACCACCCCCACCTAAGCATAACAAGTATGGAACTGCATTACACCATGTTATATTTTGCATAAGTTCCAATCATACATAGTTAAAATGCCAAATTAGCATGATTATGGATGCACTATGGTATTACTTGTTAAATTCTGTGAAAACTATTTCTTTGGTTAATACATACCTAAATGCATCGGTATACATTCAAAGCTGAATTGTCTGCATTTACCAAGAATCATCGGTTAACATGCAAAAGAAAAAGTTGCTAATGCAAACCGAAATCCATCGGTAATCAAGTGAGTTGATAATATGTCTTTGCAATACACCGAAACCCATTGGTAAAAGTACCAAGTTAGATGACTTGCCTGAAGCATCGCATGGTCATTGAAAAGGGAAGTTAGTGTTTCAATCGACGACTCCGTCTTCACACACTGAGGAGTGGTTGAGCATTAATGACCAAACCTAGGGCAAAGTCTATAAATAGACGACGGAGGAGTTTGATTTCTCACCTGCGATTTGAGCGAAGCGACCAGAGAAAAAAAGAGCTAGAAGCAACAACATTTTAGAGAAACTCCAACCCATTAAAAAGCACTCCAAGTAGATCAGTAACAACTACAGAGGTTCAAGTAAGTACAAAGCATAACCAATAACTCTGCTTATCTTTTATGGAAAGCCCTAAATGTCTGAAACAATGGCCACGACTTCAAGATCTGCTAAGTTGAAGAGCATTAAGAAGGATAAGGTCAATCTTGTAAAGAATTCAACCTACGTGGAACCACATTACAATATATACCTAGAGGTTGCGTCAAAACCCGACAATGCTGGAGCATTCTCACGAATACTAGCTAGGGTTTTGCTCGTCGAAGACGTACAAGCATACATTCACTGCAAGATTGCAGAAATTGGTGACTTGGAGGTTGAACAAGGTTTCAAGAAGCTCTATAATGATGATGGAACCATTAATGATGAGCAAAAGCACATCGAAGTGAAAGGGCTCACAAATGCCCTACTGTTCTTGAAAGTGTTTAAAACTAAGTGGATTCGGTTAGTATTGAGTAGAATTCACAATCATAAGCTATGGCTTGATGAGATGAAATCAATAACCCAAGATGTTATTCATGCAGTCACCGATTACCCAATAACCAAAAAGGTAAAGGCATTGAAGCACCCACCCAAGGCTGAAATTGAAAAGAATACAAGAGCTAAGTGTGATGAAAGAGGACTTAAGGTATCCACTATCACAGATGATGAGCTAAAATTTGGAGCATGTGTCCTAGGATACAAGTTCGTTCAAGATAGTAGGATGAACAACATAGCATCCAGAGTAGTGGATATAGAATTTCAAATTTTGAAGAAAGGAACTCAACTGGAACTATTAGAACTTCTACTCAAGCAGCTAGAAGAGAACCTAAAGACAATTAAGAATGCAAAATCAAACTCATGTAAGTTTGGCTCACTTATCATGTACATTTTATTTTACTTCCAAGAATCCTTCCCATCAACACGAGATGTAAAATGGGATACAAATAGACCGGTCACCATGAAAATCATTGAGTTTATAACATCACTGGGAGACAATTTTGAGACAGTTATGGATGAGTATTTTGCTGGATTCAAGAAGAGAAAGAAAAAAAGAGTGAGGATCCCCGAGAAATTAATTGAGAAATTCAAGAATGATATATGCTTCATGGTAGACGCAGATTATACATATATCAAACCTGTTGTACCAAGGAAAGCATGGCTTCAACCACTTGACTATGAAGTAAAAATAGATCAAGCATCCAATGCAATTGATGCATTAATTAATGAGCCCCTAGAAAAAACACAACCCAAGTTCAACACCTATGAAGAAGCCAAAGAAAGAATCAAAACTGGCTTAGTTGTGAAGAAAATAGATAGGAAGAAAGATAAAATGGTAAAGAACTTGAAGAAAAGGCTATCGGTTACAGAGGAAGAAACTGAACAGATAGAAGAAATCGAGGGACAGTCACCCATCGGTGAGGTTGAGCAGGAAAGTGACTTTGAGTCTACAGAGTTAGCTACTCCAGTACCTACACCAGCCAAGAAGCCTAGAACCACAACTGCTTCAAGACAAGAAGTCAAACAACTAAGGACACAAGTCCTTCACCATTGAAGAAAGGTCAAGTAAGGACCTACAAGAGAAAACCTGCAACACAGAAAAGAGGGCCAACAAAAAGAAGAAGACTCATTAGAACCAAGGAGGAAACTAAGGACACAGAATAGGATGAAGCTATTGAACAGGAGAAGAGTAAGATGTCTAAAACCATTGATGAGATATGTGCACTAATGGTTAAATTAGGATCAATTACTGAGTCCAAAGTCAGAAGATGGTTAACTCTGGATCCCTTGGACCAGAACAAGATTGAAGAGGCAATTATCAAAATGATGAGTACATTTAAATATGTACCAGTACAATTTTATGACAAAATTCCCAATACACTATATGACAGAATATCTGCCAGATGGACCTATGCATTGAAGAATGAGAAAGAGGCAAGGGAAAGAGTACTTGTTTCTCTTATGCCTACCAAATCAAAAATGGAAGAAATCAAGGAGATGATGGAGAAACATGCACATGAGTTCTCACCCAATATGAGAGCTTACAAGATAATTGATGGCAAGCTAATATACCTAGAGAAGGAAAACAACAAAATCTGGAATAAGATACTCAATAGACCTACCAAGGAGGCAAGCCCCAAGAGAAAATTTCTCACAAATGAAACACACAAGGATGATCAGGCTATTGAGAGCACCGAACTAATCATCACAGATGTTGAATTGGAAAAAGAGGAAATGGACACCACAAGAAAAAAGAACATGGATGTTGTAGATGAGACATGGTTGGACACCACCATGGACAAAATTGTGTATAATACAATCATTTACATCACCGATGACCCTGCAGAAGAAATTCAAAAAGATGAAGATGTCACTGTTGCCAAGGACTAGACCAAGGAATATGACAATAAAATAGATGCTACATAGGTGAACATATTGGGAAATATGCCAATATTGATGGAAGCCATCAATATACTCCAAGAAAAGGAGAAAAAAACCAACCAAAGATGATAGCATACCCAAAGACAAGGGTGATGCAACACAAAAGGATGCATCAGAAAAACAAAAAGACATATCTGAAGAACCAAAAGATGCTACTGATGCACAATAAGACAAATATGATGATAAGAAAAGTGAAGAAGAGAAGCAAACAAAAGATGGAGAGAAGAAAGAGAAAAGTGAAGAAGAAAAGAAAGATGATACACCACAACATACAGAAGAAAAATATGCAGATGAACCCAAGGTTTATGTGGAGACATCTTCACCTAACTGACAGGTTGACACCGAGCAGAAGGTAAAAGAAGATTCATCTACCAAGCCTTCACCAAGCACTTCAAAGAAGACAAATGAAATAGCACTAGTAGTTCATAAATTTTCATCAACATAAATCTCAAAGAAGAAGAAGAAGAATAAGAATCCAGTCACTTTGGATGAAATTATTGAGATTCTAGTATGTGATCCTAGAACATTGGATCCAACTGAGCTAACAAAGTATGCAAGACTTTGTGAGAGAAAAGCTATCCAGGATAAGCTTAGAAAGGCAACAAAAGAAACAAAGGTACTTGAGACTACCAAAGACATACTACAACAGATAGTGCCTGACATTAACATTGATCAAGATACTCATATAATTGATCAATTGACCATTATAATAGAAGATATCACATCTCAAAATGTAGATGCTAAAAAGGAAATTGAAGAGCATGCAGAACGGAAATTCCAATTCAAGCTAGCAGAGAAAATCAGCCAAGAAGTGGCAGAGAACAAGGTGAAGCTTTTTGAACTTGTAAGTACATTGGACCCCATCATTTTAGAAGCTATGACGTTAATCCAAAATTTATGCACTTTAGATCAACTCACTAAGGAGTATAATGAGAAGATAACACAAATTGATGCTGATCTACAAGCAAGTGCACAAAGTCTCACTTACAATGAAGATGCAATCAAATTGCACCATGAACAACAAAATTAGGTAAGAAAGCTGAGACAAGATATTCAAAATGCATAATCAAAGTTCAGAGATGAGGTAACCGAGCTCCAAGCTCTAATCTTACCCAATCTCACATTACTACAGAAACACATGACACTGGAAAGAACACTGATTGCCACCCCAAAAATGTCTTTCCTAGACAACATTTATGATATGCATGCCCAAATTGCATTAGAGAACATGGCTCTAGAACACCTTAAGGATAAATGGTAACAAATGATGGAATAAATGACAAACACTCATTCCCATATTCTGGACAATCTGTAAGTTACACATTTTTGCCTAAATTTTGACAACTTTTAAGTTGTACATCTTTTTCCTTAATATCAAAAAAGGGGTAAATGATATGTATATAGATCATAAGGTGAAAAAGTGAAAAGAAGAAAGGAAAGTATAAGTATACATGTACATATATACTATAATGCATACAGTTAGGGGGAGTCATATAATGACATGATATATACATGGTGTACATACTAAACATGTTAGTATTCATACACATGTCAGTTTTTGATACTAACGTCAAAGGGGGAGATTGAAGAAATTATTTTTCCATTAGAATACAAAAGGAAAACAATTTTTGAAGCTTCGGTAAACCTACACCAAAACACAGACTCTCAGAGATGACCGAAAGCACAGATATCAAACATCACCAAAAGTGTTAAGTTCAGGAGGAACCCAACAGATAAAGTGGAACCCGACAAGAGGAGACCGACAAAGGAACTCGATGAGCAGATATAGTGCAAACTGAGAGAATAGGCACAGTGCAAACCGAAAGAACAAAACAATGCAACCCGAAAGACAATCAAACTGATTTTAGAGCAAAGCGAGCATCAGACACCAAAAGTCAGTTACAAACCACAAAATGTGGATCTGACTTCCACGTCAGATAAAATATTCATATTCTATTTATAGAGTTTTGTTTTGTTTTAAAACCATTACTTAAGGGACAAGAAAAATTATTGTAAGTGTTTTAATCAGTTTAACTGATTTAAAACATGCAGACTAGGAGATCAAGGTAAAGTTGTAAACCTGTGATCATAGAGTTAAGTTTATTTTATGTGAAACTTCATTAGGTCAAATCTATCTTATAAATAGATGTTGTAATCATTCTAAATGAATGAGGAGAGGATGCAAGTAGCCAACAAGCACATCTATGGATCAGACTAAGAGTTTGAAGAAGAAGAACAACAAAAGGTGAAATTGGTTATCAAGAACCAAGAACAGAGGCTACCGAGAAACATAGGTATTATTAAATCACAATAAGTGATACACAAATACATGTTATCTTGAATGGATCTGTAATCAACAATAATAGATTGCATAGAATCAGGTCAAAGAGTAATTTTCTTACATTCTAAAAAGTGAAGCAAAAGTAAAAATCCTTTCAAGGAAGGTGGATTTAACAGTCCTTTGTAAATCTCTTAACCGAGTGCACACTAAATAGTGTTGCTAAAGCTCTTAACAAAGTAGACTTTAACAGGTCTCCATAGATACTCCTAACATGGTAGATCATCAAAAGTGATCAAATTGTAAGCCTTAACCGACCCCTTCCAATCTGTAGATAGTGAAGATTTTGTGGGTGCCATCCCCACCATAGTTTTTACCTTCTTACAGAGGTTTTCTATGATATCATATCTTGTGTTACGAGTCAATTACTTTCATGAATGTTTCTGTGAATGTTTACATGTTTGATTAAGTTAAAGAATTAATATGTCTTACACAAAGAAAGTATAGAACAAATGATTGGATGAACAATTGATTACATAAAGGTTAAAGGATAGAAGAGATAAAATTTTTAGAGGTACTAATTCACCCCTCCCCTCTCAATACACACTTCCCATTATTTCCAACATGGTGGCATTCCTTCCTATGGCACCCTTGTTGATCCCACTTGCATGATGAATGTTATAACTAAAGAGAAAATTTTTAGTAAATGATTGCAAAAATATTTCTATGATAAATTTGATGTCTTGATTCAATCTTGCAATGGTTTCCTTTATCCTTCTCATGGTTCTATTTCTTTTTCTTTGGAAGTTGGTGGTAAAACTTTCGATACTAATTTCACTATTATTCCTGCTTCTGATCAATTTCAAGTAAAACTTGGTCTTCCTAGGCTTACCTCTATGTATGTAGTGGCTTCTCCTATTCATAAATGTATCAAATTTCTTTATAATGGAGAGATCATGACTGTTAACCATAGTATTTATCAACCTTCTATTCCTTGAGACTCCGTTGACCTTGATTTCTTTTGGTCTTCCATGCCTCAACCAACTAAAGTTCATCTTGGTTATCTTTTTCGATCATACCAAGCCTTTAAGATTCAAAATATTTATGAACTTATCAAACCTAAGGATGATCCTAGTCATGGAATTATTCCTATGCCACCTATTCCTCCTTATTCACATCCTCTTCCTGTCATCTCTCAATATAGTGTGCTTCCTTCAATTCGTCCTCCTAAATAAGAAAAGGAACCGATGTTGATTAATCTTATTCCACCTCAAATATCTAGAAAAACCAAACGTAACCATCATGCTCATGATCATCATCATAAAAGTAATGCTAGAGATCGTGAGCATGCTTCTCAAAAAATTTAATCACCTCATACCCCTCCTCATACTTCACTTTCCTTTGACTATCTCATGCTTGAGCCTATGGAGGAAGTTAATTTAAATAAAGTTAAAATGAATAAACATGATAATGCTATTCGTATCGTGGATTCTATTATAATTTATCTTGATGAAGAAGATTGGTGCAGGAGCACCTAGGTAGGCTAGTTGTGGAAATGTAACTTAGGGTTTTCTCTTTCTTTTTTTTGGCTCGTAGTGGTTCTAGCCAGACCACTAGGCAAATAAAGGGACCAAGAGTCCTAGTGTGTGAAGTGTTTGTAGGAGGATAGGTCTTATTTGTTCCTTGGTGACCCTTAGGTCCAATTAGGCCCAATTAGGGAATTTTAGAATTTTGTGGAAAAATTATCCAAGAGAGGGACAAGAGGTCCTTTTTTATTTTGTTTCATCATATGTAGTGGATTGGACAAGTTTGGCTAGGGTTTGACCAAGTTTGGCAATCAAACCCAAAAGTTGCTAAAAGTTGTCAATGTTGTCATTGACAACATTGACAAATTTTAAGACAAATTGGCATCTTTGAAGAAATTGGTTGGGTAATTGTATGAAAATTACCACTTAGTGTTTGGGTCATCTATATAATACCATCCTCGGGATTTGTGAAGGGTTGGCAAGTTTTAGAACTTTCATGTACGGACTGTATTAATCAATAACAGTGTGGATTTATGTGTTTTGAGGTGATCAGGCAATGTAATGGATTGAAAGTGTTTCTGTAAGCTTTGTTTCTTGTAATGTAGGTTATTATTGAAATTATTATGGTGTTAGTTTGTTAGTTTGAATAGTTTTTATTGTTTTAGTAAAATCTTGAAAGTTCAGTCTAGTCGCTGGTTTGGTTTTGAGCATTGGTTGCAAATGGAGTCTTAACTTTCTTTTCCACTGTGGATTTGGCCTGGGCTCTTGGATTATGAAATTAGACTCCATGTACATTGTGTACATAGTAGGTTGGACCCTGGAAGTGGTGGCAACAATTTTTAAGATGATGCCCTAGGCGAGCCAGAGTAGCATGGCTAGGGATCATCAGAGGTTGCAGAGCTAGCTAGAGGGATTGAAAGCATCCATAGCTTCAATCAGAGGAAGTAGGAAGGTAGAGGAGTTAGAGGAGGACCCCCAACTAGGAGGATAATTTTTGAGGAGTTATCTTGTTGGCCAAGAAATTCCATTTCTTGTGCAGATAGTGAAGGAGGCCTAAAACCCTGAATTTTAGGCATGAAAGTAGGAAGGACTCTACGGGAACTTCAGGGGCCTAAAACCTAGAAAATATTTAGTGTCTTTGAAAAGGGTGTCTAAATCCTAAGCCTATTTGGCACTTGTTAAGACATTTTCCCAAGATAATGCAGAAAAGGTGTCCAAATAGGGCTAATTGCTTGTAGTCCTATTTTGGGGGTAATTGCATAGGTT
>MU226298.1:449174-468709 GCA_018584345.1 Thuja plicata
GATAATTAGGCCCTTAGCTACATCAACACACAAGAAAAGCTAAGTAATAGGCATCTAAAGTGGATGGAATACTTGCAGGCATTCACTTTTACTATCAAGCACAAGAAGGGTCAACTCAACAAGGTGGAAGATGCTTTGAGCAGGAGATTGTTAACAGTGCAAGAAGTCCACTTGAATAGCATTGGGGTTGAGAGTTTTAGAGACCTATACAAGTCAGATGAGGATTTTGGTGAGGCCTATAAGGTATGTGTTGAGTTTGAGAACCATTTTCATAGCAAGTTCTCTGATTACACTTTACAGATTGGTTTGTTTTTTAAAGGTAATCAGTTGTGTGTACCCAAGGGGTCAATGAGGATGAACCTAATACACGAGAAGCATAATGGCTCTCTAAGTGGTCATTTTGGTAAGGATAAGACCTTGGAGTTAGTCAAAAGGTTCTACCATTGGCCAAAATTGGTGAGGGATGTCACCAAGTATGTAGAACAGTGTGTTGTTTGCATGAAGGAAAAAGGAGGAATGAGTAATGGAGGGTTGTATCAGCCTCTACCTATCCCTAATAGACCATGGGAGTGTGTAAGTATGGATTTCATTGTGGGGTTAACCAAAACTAAATAGGGGTATGATAGCATTTATGTAGTTGTTGATAGATTTAGTAAAATGGGACATTTCATTCCATGCAGAACTAATAATGATGCTAGCCACATAGCTTATTTGTTTTCCAAGGAAATAGTAAGGATTCATGGTCTTCCTTTGAGCATTGTCTCTGATAGAGATGTAAAGTTTATGAGTCATTTTTGGAGAACTTTGTGGAGAAGGCTAGGTACTAACCTATCTTTTGGTTCAGCTTACCACCCTTAGACTGATGTCCAAACTGAGGTGGTCAATAGAGTGCTAGGTAACCTCTTGAGGTTCCTAACTAAGGAATATGGACAGACTTGGGATGCAGTCATTCCTCAAGCAGACTATGCTTAAATGATAGCAAGAATAGGATGATAGGGAAGAGTCCATTTGAGGTGGTTTATGGCATGCATCCTAGGGGTGTTTATGAGCTCAGGGATCTTGGTGGAATAGAGTACAAAAGTGGCCATGCAGAAGACTTTACTTCTACCATGAAGGAGATACAAGATCAAGTAAAGAAGAAGATACAGGTCAGTCAACTTAAGTTGAAAGCCAAAGTGGATGAGAAAAGGAAGGATGTTCAGTTTGAAGTGGGTGACTATGTGATGGTCCACTTGAACAAATATAGACTAAAGAAGGGTGTCCCTACCAAACTTTAGATGAAAAGGGTGGGACCATCCAAGATCTTAGCCAAGTATGGAGCTAATGCATATAAGGTGGACTTACCATCAGATTTGAGCATCTCTCCCATATTCAATGTTCAAGACCTCATAGAGTTTAGGGGATCAATGGAAGACATCAATCCAACCAGTCAAGGGGTCAATGCTGATGTGGAGGTTACTGTCTTACCTCCAAAGTTTCCTATGGTGGCTGATAAAGTCCTGGACTCCTGGGTCAAGAAGACCACTAGAAACAAAGTCTACATGGAGAATTTGATTCAGTGGAAGGGCAGACCAGAATCAGAGGCCTAATGGATTGCAGAGGTAGATTTCAAGAAGGTGGGCATCTCAGAGGAGCTACTGTCCATAGGAGTGACACGACTTCTTCCTTTGGGGGGGAGTATGGTGCAGGAGCACCTAGGTAGGCTAGTTGTGGAAATGTAACTTAGGGTTTTATCTTTCTTTGTTTTGGCTTGTAGTGGTTCTAGCCATACCACTAGGTAAATAAAGGGACCAAGAGTCCTAGTGTGTGAAGTGTTTGTAGGAGGATAGGTCTTATTTGTTCCTTGGTGACCCTTAGGTCCAATTAGGCCCAATTAGGGAATTTTAGAATTTTGTGGAAAAATGAGCCAAGAGAGGGACTAGAGGTCCTTTTTGATGTTGTTTCATCATATGTAGTGGATTGGACAAGTTTGGCTAGGGTTTGACCAAGTTTGGCAATCAAACCCAAAAGTTGCCAAAAGTTGTCATTGACAACATTGACAACTTTTAAGAAAAAATGGCATCTTCAAAGAAATTGGTTGGGTAACTATCTGAAACCAACCATTTAGTGTTTGGGTCATCTATATAAGACCATCCTCAGGATTTGTGAAGTGTTGGAAAGTTTTAGAACTTTCATGTACAGACTGTATTAATCAATAATAGTGTGGATTTGTGTGTTTTGAGGTGATCGGGAAATGTAATGGATTGAAAGTGTTTCTGTAAGCTTTGTTTCTTGTAATGTAGGTTAGTATTGAACTTCCTATGGTGTTAGTTTGGTAGTTTGAATAGTTTTGATTGTTTTAGTAAAATCTTGAAAGTTCAGTCCAGTCGCTGGTCTGGTTTTGAGCATTGGTTGCAAATGAAGTCTTAACTTTCTTTTCCATTGTGGCTTTGGCCCAGGCTCTTGGATTATGAAAGTAGACTCCATGTAAATTGTGTACATATTAGGTTGGGCCCTGGAAGTGGTGGCAACAATTTTGAAGATGATGCCCTAGGCAAGCCAGAGTAGCATGGCGAGGGATCATTAGAGGTTGCAGAGCTAACTAAAGGGATTGAAAGCATCCATAGCTTCAATAAGAGGAAGTGGGAAGGTAGAGGATTTAGAGGAGGACCCCCAAATAGGAGGAGAAGTTGTGAGGAGTTATCTTGTTGGCCAAGAAATTCCATTTCTTGTGCAGATAGTGAAGGAGGCCTAAAACCCTGAATTTTAGGCATGAAAGTGGGAAGGATTGTACGGGCACTTCAGGGGCCTAAAACCTAGAAAATCTTTAGTGTCTCTGAAAAGGGTGTCTAGATCCTAAGACTATTTGGAACTTGTTAAGAAATTTTCCCAAGATAATGCAGAAAAGGTGTCCAAATAGGGCTAATTGCTTGTAGTCCTATTTTGGGGGTAATTGCATAGGTTCTTGGAGCTCGTTTGTGTTTTTGAAGCAAAGTGAGTTTGTAGGGGTTGGAATTGGTCCTGTTGACATATTCATATGCTGCATTTTCAATTTGGCGAAGATTGGAATCCATTTGAAATAGATTGTGCAAATGGACAAGAAAGACCAATTTGGGTCTAGTATGAGGTTTGCAAAGTTGTGAGTTCTATTTTGTTGATGTTTACTAGTTGAAGGAATTTAGGATCTTGTGATAAGATACCTAAGGAGCCTAGGATGAATAGAAGAACCCTAGTAGGTTAGTGATTGACCTAAGAGACCCTAGAAGAGGTCTAAGGAGCAAGACTAGTACTACATCAAAGATACTCTTGATGATGATGTTCATGATACTGGAAATGATATGTCTGCTAGTGAGTCTAATGATATGTATGAGACTATTGATCTTGATAATGATTTACCATCTATGATTTCACAACAGTTATCTATCACTCCTAGTGAAGAACACAATGACCTCTCTTCACAACAGGGTCTTTGTTTGGCTATTGTTCCCTTTTTTGTGCTTGATGTTTCTCCTTTTGCAAGTTTCCTACATTCCCTAAACACTATGGACGAAGATGGGAGTGCAGGCGATACACTTGACTAGCTCCTCTTGCACAGTGGATCTTTTATTTTATTTTATTTTCTCTTTTGTTTGCTTGTTTGTCAGGATATGTTCCCCCATGATGTGATGTTTGTCTAGTGTCTTGTTTATATTTATTTAAACTACCCTTGTTTCTCTGTTGGCGCAAGGTGATAAAGGAATCACAATGTCATAATCATTCTTCTATTTGTATCTTTCTTCTTCTATATTTTGTTACATGTTATTTCATACACATGCTATTGTTTGTAAATGTGCCTCTGTGTTGTTTGTTTTGGATGATGTAGAATAGTAGAACCTATTCTTTTTGTTCTCTGTGATGCCAACCAAAAAGGCTCTTCTTCATATCTCTTATGTGCCTTTCTTCCACTATGTTTTAGTTCTAGTTCCTTTGGGGGATGATGACAATTGATTTTGACATAGTTCTAATATACATGAGTTATCATTTGACCTACTGACCCTAGATTTGGTAGATCCCTTTCATGCTCTCTTTATTCATGTGCTCACTTTTGTCCTTTCTTGAGGGTATTTCATAGTGGAAACATTTCTAGTGGATACATGTGCACTTCGTTAAAGTCATTGCTCTTGTTAAGGCGTTTGCAATAGATTTAATGTGGGGACATACACTCCACTCACATTTTCAACACACACGCTTTCTTTCAAAGATGATTTAAATTTTGGATCCCTCATGGACATACAATCCTTAAGGACTGATCCCTCTTTTCCTTCAATCCATTATGGACATACAATCTTGAGGACATATCACCCTTTGCCGAATCCCTTATTGACATACAATCTTTAAGGACATATCCTAGATTGATTGATTAGCATGGCATACAACCTACTAGAACTCTCAATGCCATGTTTTGAGGTGCTTTTGTGTGGTCCACAGTAAGACATACAATCTTATTGGGGCTAAGGTTATCACACTTCTCGTCTCTCTCTTTCTTCTCACTCTCTTTTCTGAGCGATATCTCTCTTATCTTAGTTTTGTATTTGATGAGAATTAATTTACTTGGGGGCTTGATGTTTTCTCTTCTCCCTAACCTTGGTGAGATCATTTTATGCATTTGATCTACTTTACCATGAACATGAGCTTGTCTCATACTCCCTCTAAAGTGGGTACTAAATGTATAGTTCTAAAAGTTAGCACCCATTATTTTGGAAGCTCTAGGACCTATTGGGACCCATTTTAGTGATCTCCTCAATTTTGGATGCATTTATTCTTGATTTTCTCGCTTTCTCTCCATTTTTCCTTGAGCCTCTTAATACTTCTCGAACCCCACAAATGTTTCCTCAAAATTTACCCTTCTAGGTATACCTATACTAGGTATAGGTCGAATCAATTTCAACCTATACCTTGGGGGTTTAAATTTGGTGGGTTTTGGGCCCATGGCAAATTTTTTTCTTTTTCCCGCCCAATGAGGTCGACCTTCATGAATGTAGACTCAAAAATCACTATAAAAGGATGCCACTTCCCTTCATTTTTCAATCTAATCTTATCTATGATATATTCATGCAAGAAATCAAGTCCAAAGTGATTTCAAGAGATTTTTGGTGAGGCACGAGAGCCAATCAAAATTCACCTCCCGGGGTACAGGTTGAGGTCGACCTATACTAGGTATAGGTCAAGGTTGACCTGTACCTAGAGGTGCAAATCTCAGGGAAAAAGTCTTGGATCCCAAGAAGTATTGAGGGGAGCGAGGGAAATATGATGAAATAAGTGGGAAAACTAGTCGTAAATGCATTTAAATCTATGAGGGAAGTGAATTTTGTTATTGGAAGGAGAAATGGGAGATGTAGCATAGAAATTAAAGCCATCTATAGTTTTGTGCCAGATTGGAGGAAGAAAGTGGACCTTGATTCAAATTATGGGGATAATTTAATGCATTAGGAGGTTCTAAAAGTGAGAAAACACACTAAGGAGGGCTAAAAGGGGCCCAAAAAGTGCACAAAGGTAAGTGCTTACTTTTTAAGATGGTACACACACACACACACACAGAGAGAGAGAGAGAGAGAGAGAGAGAGAGAGAGAGAGAGAGAGAGAGAGAGAGAGGTAAAACAATAAGGATGTAAACAAATAAAGGTTTAATAGAGAGAACAGTGTAAAGAAGTAAGGATGGAAACAATAAGAAAGGGTTTAAGAAAGTCAATAAAACATGAGGATGTATAATAGTGAGAGTTTACAACTTTATAAATGTGACAATGATACACACATACACACACCACACCACACATATATACATATTTATATACACCGAGGTATATGCACGCGCGCGCACACACACACACACAAATGAGATGTATGCATTGTGCAAATTGAAGTATGGTATAATTGGGGTAACTATGGAATGGAACAATGAAATGGAGCTAGGAGAATGGATTTGGAGTTAATTATAGTGCAAGGAAGAGTGCAGGGTGATGGCCAAATAGTTTATTTGTAGATCCTTATAAGTCATAATAATATACAAACACAATTTTAGAGAATGAACCACATGATTTAAAATAGTTTCTTTGTAGATCCTTATAAGTCATAACCAATGTACAAACACAATTTTAGACAATGGACCACATAATTTTACAAAATAAATTGTATGACGTGACTATCATTTAGTAATAAATGGATGAATTAAATTGCCTAACACTTTGACATATGAAAGCATGTTTTTGTATTTTTGATAACCTATTATGGATCACATCTTTTATTGAGTCCCCATGTACATAATTAATGTGACATAGATAAGTCTTGGTAATTAATTTTAAAATTAAAGATGTCCTCACATTTAATAAGCATTAATAACCTATATCAAATATTCAGAAGGGTTGGAAGGTGTTTTTTTCCCCTATAAATTGCCCCGTGATTAAGCATTTTGTATCTCCTCGCTAGTCGACCATACTCCCCATTTTTTTCCTTAGTTTATCAATGGATTATCCTATTCAACTATTGTGTGACAAGCAACATGTGGCTTTCATTGGGAAAATTTTAGACAAGAGGCTAAAAGAAATAATGAGGTACTCTCATGAGTACGTTTTGCATGCAGTGAGAAGGATCTACTTGGTGGGGAGTTTCTTCATACGATCCACCTATATCGCCTCAACATAGATGTTATTTCAATTTTTTTGGAAACTATTCTAGTGCTGGTGCCTCAATATGGTGGCTGACAATTTTCTATGTAAGGCGCTCTCTAAGGAGAATTTTTTAGGAGATTTGGATGCGGTGGTTTCTAATGCGGACGAACACATAAAGATTCCAAGCTTGCGTGACTACTTCTATAATGGTAGAAAGATTAAAAAATGGCCAATAATCATGGTCTAGAATCAAGAATCATTTGAGTTGAGAATTCCTTTGATTCTAAGGATTGCAGACTTTCTGCAAAAGTATTTTGGTTTAAAATTACAATATGGAAATAATTGGTGGAAAAAATACAAAAGAGAGGAGATCCTGGAAAGCGAAGAAGATGATGGTGAAGACAATTTAGGAACAATAATTCATGAAGACAACGATGCATCTAGGGCCAAGTGATAGTGGTGGATCTATTTATTTCTCTCTTTTTTGTTGAATATACTACTATTCGGTTGTATGAAATAGGGTTATGAGGACGTTAGTGAAAGACAAACTTTTTTTATCATAATTATTTTCCAATTTTGATGGCATATAAAGCAAAATTTGAAGTGATGCAACCATCACTGTAAATCCCCCTTTTTGATTAATATAACTACTTAAAGATAAGTGTTAAAATAATTAGTGTTTTGTGTATTGACTCTTGGTGTATTAATTCAATCATTAGAATAAGTATGCATTTTCAATCGGAACTATTAATATTAGGGTTTAAGTACTAACATTATAGTTTGCAAATCACTGTGACTTTTAGTGTTTCACTACTAAGATTAGGGTTTAAAATTAACTACAAGAATAATTTAATCATAGAATTTGAATGAGTATGGGTGTGTGGAGAACAAAAGTGTATAAATTTGAAAACCCAATAGTAACAATAAATTTGAGAACCTAATGATAGTATAAACCCTAATATTAATTGTTTATACTCATATAAATAAAGATTTTGGAAACCCTAATAGTGGCTATGAAAATTAAGCCGTAATATTAATAGTCAATACTAAACCCTACAATTAGTAGGTATGACTAGTGAAATTGAACAACATATTTCATAGCTGATAAAGAAAAGAAGAAATGGTAGACCTTTAAATGTATCAATTGATAAATATTAATAGTGATGCTCAAGAAAATAATAATTTATAGTGCCGTGAAAATAACAGAAAAGATTTAACAGAAGAGTACATTTCCCTTTCAGGGAGAGATGTGTTTATGAATACAAACTGTAGTGTTCATAAGTTAGACAAAAATTTATTACAATGAACAATAAAGAGCCCAAAAAAACATATTCGAATACAATGTACAGAATAAGAACCCATAAATGTAGACCACATTAGAGTTAGAGATGAAGGAAAAATTATAATTTTTTGTAAATGAAAGTAGAAATACTAGGAAAAAATGATGACCAAAGGCCTTTGTGAGGATTAATTGTCACCTAGTTGCATTAAATGAACAACAACAAATGTAGGCGATCTCAGATAATGACAAACTTAAAATGTAGGTATAAAAAAAATAAAATAAAATGCATAATATAGCCATGCCCAAATTGGAAAATGGAGGCCTTAGTGAGGATTAATCCCCACTCAGGTCAAATAGTTGGCATATAAATTGCCAAAAACCCTCCGTTTCATGACTTTAAAACCCTCCTATGTGGGCATACAAATTGAAAATGGGAATAATTAACAGAGAAATGTGAGTGATTTGAAATGAAGCAGTAAAAATAACCAATGAGTAAATTCGCTACAAATTACCTCAAAACCAAGAAGTAACAATGATATGATTAGAGAATCACCCATAATAAGGAGTGTAACCATTGTTGACAACCTATTGAGAGTGCTAGCAGTAGGACCATGCTTTGGTTTAGCAATGAACAAGTAATAGTTTTGTAGCAAACATGTATTGGTTCCCAATGTGTTGAATAACAGAGAAGATACGATAGAGAATGAAATGAAAGTGACCTTGAAATGTGAGAGGGCAAGAGCATTGAATGAATTTGTGCTCAAAATCTAGGAAACCTGAGGTGGAAGTAAGGTGAATTGACGCGTAATTAATGCCATTGCAAGGAAGAGTGATGGGTGGTGGTAACTTGAAAATATTCCGAACTTGGTTTGAATGGAGCCACATGATTGAATGAAACATGACCACCATTGTAGTTTTACATGCAACAATGGGCAGCTTGACAAGGTGATTCATGCATGTATCGGTCAACACACACCAAAATGGCCAAATTTGGACACCTTGGATGCCAATGTGTCGCGCACATGGAAAAAGTTGTCCATTTTGCAATGTTTTATGTTTTTTAAATAACAATGTGGCTCTGTACGTGGACAATACAATTTTTTGGGGTCCATGTGGCACTCCACATGGACCCCTAAAGTTAGGATGCACACGTATTTACATCTCTCCCCTACATTTACAAATTCTCAAGGGTAACTCAAAAAATACATTACCCTTTTAGGTACAGTTTCCAAGTTTTGAGTACTGCAACATGAAAATGATAGTTTATCATATGTCATCTTCTGACTTACAATTTCATTTTCTTTTTGTCTATATTTGTAGTAAGGAATTATACAAATTTTTAAAGTTTTTACAGATAAGGTTAATTGGTAGATTTTTAAATAAATGTTGTGTGCAATCAAGGTCTTAATAAATAAGTGATAGCTTTAAATTGATTGTGAATATACTTACATTAACATTATATATTATTCAATATTTAAAATTTAGTCTACTAAGTGAAACATTCATAAAATGCACAAAAATCAAATATTTTTTTCCTTGTTATAGATCTTTCATTAATTGTCCTTCCATCCTTATATTCTTATTTAGATCCTCTCTTTCTCTTGAGTCATGGGTTTTATGTGTTAGGTGCCACCAATTAGACCTACACTCATAATGTATAAGTCCATTTGATTATACTCTAAGTAGTGTAAAATTCACATTTTATGTGATCTTATCTAATGCTTAACGAATAAAGTCCTTAGTGTATTACATTCATATAAACATTAAGTATATGAGTACATCCAAGTGAAGATGTTGTTGGAAATGGGTTGAGTAACTGAGAGGGGAGAGGTGAATCAGTTACTAAAAAAACAAATCCAAGTCCCTTAGATGTCTTAATCAAACTTATCACTGTTACTCGGTTAACAAAGATATTCTGTTGTTACTCGGTTAACAAAGCAATCTTAAGATATTAACTGTGATTATCCTTTAGTGATTAAGTGTAGAAACATAAAGAATAAAGAAAATAACATGTACACATATGACACCAATATTTAACATGGAAACCCAATTTGGGAATACCACCAATTGCAACTAGTTACTATTTTTCACTCTTCTGAAGTGAGCCCTATTAGGAGCCAACCTTGTTAAAGGTTACAAAACACACTGTTAGGTGTGACCCTATTAAAGGATTTAATCACCCTGTAAGGAGTGGCCTTGTTAGAGGTCTTCAAACACTTCCAAGTAGAAATGCCACCTTTGTGAGAGGATTTATGAAAGACTGTTAAGTCTACTCTATAAAGAGATTTGGATCACTACTACAATTGTTAGAGAGTAACAATGGATTGACCTGTTTGAAGAAGCAACTGTCTTTGTTGATTCAGATCTCTGCTCTATCTTTAAAATGGATCCTTACTGATGAAATATTCTATTGCAGCTCTGTCTAGATGTTCTGTCCTTAATCAAAATTCCATCTTATTTTTCCTTCACTCTTCATATTAAAAACTCTTCCATATATTTATTCTTACACATTCAATCCAAACTTGAACTTGCATATATATGATAGGCCTTGTCAATTCATCTTGAAAAACCTTCCAAATAAATAATAAAACATAAGTCTGTTGGCTGCATATAACCAATTAAACATAAAGTGTAAATTGCTGTTAGTCGGCTGACACTAAATGCATAACTCAGTTAACACTGTAATCCTTCAATGCCCAAACGTTACTGTATTGCCCAAGTGAACTCGGTTTGAACTGAAAATCACTTGGCCTTCTTCAATGCCCAAGAGATCTTGGCATACACTGACTGTGCTTGATTTAGGTATAGACATTTGTGTAATGTCACTATATTTGTATACACATCAACGACAATACACAATTAAATAATTGTCTTCAACAATTTCCCTATTTGGCATTGATGGCAACACAACATGTCATAATACAAAGAATTTTAGAGAAACAAAAACAAGAATACAATTTTATTAATGTCCTTAGCTTCATTCTGATTCTCATCCAGAAAACTCCCTCTATTTTCACAATCACTAAAGTACAAATCTCTCTCTCTCTCTCTCTCTCTCTCTCTCTCTCTCTCTTACATCAATCTCTATTTCTGATAATATTTATCCCTCTGTCATCAATAATCTTTCCCTTAATAATTTCTTTGGCATGCCATCAATAATCTCTCCCTCTTTGACATCCAAATGCCAAAGACTCTATCCAATAAAATTTTAGTGTACCTGATGTACTGATTCATATGCAATAAGCTCTAACAATCTACATCAACATGTTAAATCTTTTCTGTAGCTCGGTTGATGCATCACTAATCTGTCCATTAGTGAGCCTCAGTTAGGGGAATCACCCCTAGCTTTCCTCTAAGATACAAGAATGCATTCTTAGGTAAAGGTTTTGTGAATATGTCTGCAATTTGTTCTTTAGTATTCACATATTCCAACCTTACTTCCTTGTCCTGAACCAATTCCCTCAAGAAATGATACTTTATTGCAATATGCTTAGTCTTAGTATGCATCACAAGGTTCTTTGAAATGTTAATAGAACTAGTGTTGTCACAATAGATAATGATTGGTTCTTTGATTTCCTCCTTCATACCTGACAACAACTGTTTTAACCATATAATATTTGAAAAATTTACTGCTTCAGTAACATACTCTACCTCTACTGTAGACTGAGAAATGCAATTCTGTTTCTTGCTGGTCCAAGAGACTAACCTCTTTCCAATAAATAATGCTCCACCACTTGTGCTCTTTCTGTCATCAACACTACCTTCCCAATCAGCATTAGTAAAAGTATTCAAATCAAAGTTTCCTCCTTTCTTATACCATAATCCATAATCTTTAGTGCCTTTAAGATATCTTAGAATCCTTATGATAGCCATCAAATCATTCTCTCTAGGATTAGTTGAAAACCTTGCAAAAATACCAACTGCAAATGCAATATTAGGTCTAGTGTGAACAACATATTGAATTTTACCAATCATAGATCTGTAGGTAGTTTGATTTACTTCTTTTGAGTCATCATCCTTAGACAACTTATGTCCAATAGACATAGGTGTCCCAACTGGTCTGGAATCTTCCATTCCAAATTTATTCAGTATCTCTTTGATGTATTTAGACTGAGTAATGTAGATACCATACTTCATCTGATGAACTTGTAAACCAACAAATAATTTGATTTCTGCAAACATAGACATCTCAAATTCCTTACTCATAGCTTTGGAGAATGCTTTGCATAAATCATCATATCCAGTGAATATTATATCATTAAAAAACATCTCTGCTAATAGTATCTTGTTCTGAGGTCCTTCTTTGATGTACAAGCTACTATTGGCATCAGTTCTCTGAAATCCAATAATTATTAGTTAACCATGCAATATTTCATACCAAGATATAGGAGCTTGCTTTAGTCCATACAAGGCTTTGTGCAATTTGCAAACCTTATTCCTTTTTTTAGGATCAACAAAACCTTCGGGTTGCTCAATATAGACTTCCTCTTCCAGAATTCCATTCAAGAATGTAGATTTTACATCCATTTGGTATACCTTGAATCCTTTATGTTCTGCATATGCCAGAAGATTTTTGACTCCTTCAAGTCTTGCAATAGGAGCAAAATTTTCTCCATAATCAATACCCTCTTCTTGAGCATATCCTTTACACACTAATCTTGCCTTGTTTCTAGAAACTTCACCTTTTTCATTCATCTTGTTTCTGAAAACCCACTTAGTACCAATCACATTCTTTTCTTTTGGTCTAGGTACAAGAGTCCAAGTTTTGTTCTTTTCTATCTGCTCAATCTCTTCATTCATGAATTCTATCCAACTTTCATCATTCGATACATCTTTAATGGATCTAGGTTCAATTTCACTAAGCAAACATGTACCTTTAAGTTTTTTCCTTGTCATTATACCTTTTTTCTGATCTCCAATTATTTTCTCAGGTGCATGATGCCTTCTAACATATTTGGTAAGTACAGGTTCCTTCCTCTTTGATTCTAGGCTTGCTCCACTTGGTTCACCATGCTCAAACATTCTATTTTTCTCTTCTGACTGATACTTGGGTTCTACTGTCTGAGACTCAGGTGCCTTTGTCTACAACTCAGTTCCCTTTGTCTATGATGTTAGTAATAATTGAGAGAGGGGGGGGGGGGGGGGGAANGGGGGGGGGTGAATCAGTGGCCTCAAATTTTTATCCTTTAAACTTTAATCCACCAATTAATACACCTCATATTATTAAGTCCCTACAAGATGTATGCCTTTGAAATACTTGAAACAAATGACTGTCTGTAGGTTTACCTTGTCTGTCCTTATTCTCCTTGATTATTGATAGATAGTAAAAATTATTTACCGATACTCAGTAAATATGCAGAGTATACCAGTCAATCCATAAATGCATATGTGAAATGTAAAACAATAAAGTAATAAACCATAGACACATAACACATGGATTTTAACGTGGAAACCCTGTTAAGGGAAAAACCACTGGGACCGGTACCCCAAATTTTCACTCTTCTAAAGTGAGCCCTATTAGGAGCCAACCCTGTTAAAGGTTACAAAAACACTGTTAAGTGCAACCTTGTTAGAGGATTTTTATACATAGGTTGTCACTAAGTATCTGACATCTATGCTACCATCCTTGAATCGGCCTCTAGACTGTCAATAGGTTTTATGCTAATCTTACTACCATCCTTGAATCAGCCTCCTTCTTAGACTATCAATAGGCTTTAGGTAAGACCGATACTACTATCATGAATCAACCTTTTTGGTAATCTGTTAGGATATACCTAAATTATAGAAGATGGTTAAGTCCTGCTCTGTTAAGAGACTTAATGCTTCAATGGTTAAACTGAAACACAATGACCTGTTTCTAATGTAACTTTGAATTGTAGATATTTAGATCTAGTTATGTACTTTACCTCTCTGATCAATGTATCAATTCAATTCCTTTTCACTTCACTCTTTCTGCTCTGTGATGCTGTGTTTCACTATTTGTCGGTGTCTACAAAATTCTTTAGCTCTCCCTTAGCTTGATTGATCAGGATTGTATGAAGTTTATCCTTCATCAGTTTCTCTTCAACATCTTCTCTCAATTCGCTCCCCTGTATCTGAGTGCTTTTTGAAATGAATTATGATTGTCTCTTATATAGACATGATTTTCCATGATTCTTGATTCTTGATTCTTGGTGTGAAAAACAATCCAGCCAAATTGATTTACGGCTTTAACTCCTGATTTATCTCGTAGTTATCTTATTGCCAACTATATAAATCATCTTTAAATCACTTACTTAACTGTGGTCGAATAAAAAAAATAAAACAACCAGTTAAGTCTATTTTTAAGCTCTGCCAGCTAGATATTTTGTCATTTTCTGATCTCTCTATTCTATCGGTCAATTTTGCAGTTTGTCGCCAGTGACAACTGCCAGTTCCATCAGTGCAACTTTAGTTAGCTTCAGGATCTCTGTCCATCAGGCATCATTGGATCTTTCTCGTCGGGAAACACTATTTTCAGCTCATCGGGCATCCTGTGATTCTGCTTCGTCGGGAAACACTGTCTTTTGCTCGTCAGGAATCACTGTGACTTTATCTCTAGCTTTACCAATGATGTGCACTCCGCCGGTGTAATCTATCACTTGGTGAATACTTGACTTTTATGCATTGCAGAAAGCATAATTATTGTTCCATTGATTCTTTGAAGTCTTTGGCATTATGTGTATGACCATACAAATGATATCAAGTTGACATCAATGACAATACAAACCATTAATTGATTTAATGTCTTGCATCATCTTCAACTTAACATTATCAAACATTCAATCAGTTACATGTCATCACGTGACTCTGTTTCAACAGTTAGTAGCATAGGTTGCAACGAGGTTTGTGCTGATGAATTCAGTGGTTGACATGGTTGTTTTCCAATCACCATTGCCTATGTCTTTGGTATAGTATCAGGCTCATAATACACAAAGTTTCTGTAGTCCTTAGGATCTTTACTGCCTTGTTCTTCACTTCTGTCTACAAACTCATCAATATTTACATGTACACTTTCTATGACTTTATGAGTAGCAAGATTCAAACATTTATATGATTTCTTTTACAAGATTATCCTAGGAATATACCTTCATCACCTTTTACATCAAATTTTCCATTTCTTGCTTCCTTCAAGATGTAACATTTACTTCCAAATACTTTGAAATAATGAACATTGGGTTATAGCCATACCATAATTTAAAAGGTGTCTGCTCAGTACCTTTCTTTAGTTGAACTCTATTCAAGGTTTGAATTGCAGTACTGATAGCTTCCTTCTAGTATTTGGTTGCAACATTATTTTCAATCATCAAGGTTCTTGCACAATCCATATTAGATCTGTTTCTTCTTTCTGCTATCCCATTTTACTATGATGTACCTGGGGCAGATACTTGTCTCTTGATTCCTCTTTCATTGCAGAATTCATTAGAAATTAATTCACCTCCTCTATAAGATCTTAGGCATTTAAGTTTCTTTCTTGTTTCCTTCTCAACTATGGCAAGATACCACTTAAACTTCTAAAAAGCTTCTGATTTTTCTTTGAGAAACATAACAATCATCATTCTGGAATGGTCATAAAAAAATAGAATGAAATACTTCTCTCCTATGTAAATTATTGTTCCAATTGGTCCACACATATTAGTATGCACTAACTCCAAGTCTTCTTCACTATTGTAATTCTTGCTCTTGAAACTAGTTTTACCCATCTTCCCAATTTGACGTTGTTTGCATATTGCCAAATTAGGTTTCTTTAAAATAGGAACGCCTCTTACTATTTTGTTATTTCTTATGTTGACCAGGTTATCAAAATTCAAATGACACAATATTTTATGCCATAACCAGCTTTCTTCTATTTGTGCAATAAAACATGAACTTTCACTGAGATCAAGATAGCATAGATTACCTTTTGTTTGCCTGCCAGTTCCAACTAGGTTTCCCTTACCATCCAAGAGCTTGGCCTTACCATTCATGAATTCTACCTTGAAACCAATGTTATTTAGCTATGCCATACTTATTAGATTATGCCTTAGTCCTTCAACCCAATAAGAATCATCACATTTGATTCCTTCAGTTAGAGCAATACAACCTTTACCTTTCACATTGCAAGGTTCATCATTCCCAAAACTGACACTCCCACCATCATAGTGCTCAAGATGTTAAAATTTTGTTTTATCACCAATCATGTTGTGAGGACAACCACTATCAATTATGCAAGTGTCATTTTTTCTAATATGAGAGAAAAGTGCAGTCTTTTCATTATCTTCATTGTCTAACTCATCCTTAATATCAATGTAAACCATTTCATCTTCATCTTCATCACTATCAGAATCTTTTGCAATATAACAAGATTTCTTACCTTTTTCCTTGTAGCTTTTATATCTTTTGAAATCTTTCTTGCCTTTGTACTTGTTGAACTTTATCCCATCTTTGTCTTCTTTGTTTGGACACTTAGCAGCAATGTGACCAACCTCATCACATGAAAAGAAAATCAATGGTATTCTTCCTTTATACTATCCTTTTCCTTTGGCAGCTCTCTTTGCAAGTAATGCTTCAATGATTTCTTGATCTTCATCATCAGAATAATCATCACTATCACTGTCAATCTATTTTACTTTTGAGATTCAATCCATCTTACCGAGGTTTAATTTAGCTTTGAATGCAGACTCAAAATTGCTAGGATTGGGAGAATAATTGTCAAATTTGTCCAACTCAAAAGCTGTTATTCTTCCAACCAATGCATCTAGAGTTATATCATTAATGTACCTCATCTCTTGAATAGCTAAAACTCTAATTGCATAGATAGGAAGTAAAGTTCTCAATACATTACTAACCACTATTTTGTCTTCAATAGTTCCATCGATAACTCTGATGGCACTTACACTTTTCTTGATTCTTTCACTGTATTTTGTAATGTCTTCTCCTTCTTTCATTTTCATGTGATCAAACTGACCTCTGAGACTTTCTACTTTGGCTCTCTTTACATTGTCATCTCCTCCATGTATATCATGTAGTTTCTTCCACATATCATAGGTGATGACATGTAACTGATTGAATGTTTGATAATGTTAAGTTGAAGATAATGCAAGGCATTAAATCAGTTAATGGTTTGTATTGTCATTGATGTCAACTTGATATCATCTGTACGGTCATGTACATAATGCCAAAGACTTCATAGAATCAATGGAACAAAGGTTATGATTTTAGCAATACATAAAAGTCAAGTATTCACTAAAGTGACAGACAACACTGACAGAGTGCACACCATTAGAAAAGGCAAAGAAGAATAACTTCATGCAGTACTGATCAATCAATCTGAAGGAGAGATAAGGAATTCTACAAACACCAACAAACAGTGAGCACAACATCATAGCGCAGAAAGTGTGGAGCACAAAATAATTTAATTGATACATTTATTAGAGAGGTAATGTACTTAAATAGATATGAAAATCTACAATTCAAGTTGCATTAGAAATAGGTCACATTGTTTCAGTTTAACCATTCAAGCATCAAGTCTCTCAACAGAGCAAGACTTAACAGTCTTCTATACATTGAGGTACATCCCAAGGAGTGCCAAAAAGGTTGATTCATGAAAGTAGCATTGGATATGCCCGATGCCTATTGACAGTCTAAGAGAGAGGCTGATTCAAGGATGGTAGCATTAGATGCCCGATACTAAGTGACAACCTATATGTGTAAAATCCTCTAACAAGGTCACACCTAATAGTGTGTTTGTAACCTTTAACAAGGTTGGCTCCTAGCAGGGCTCACTTCAGAAGAGTGAAAATTTGGGGTACCGGTCCCAGTGGTTTTTTTCCTTAATAGGGTTTCCACATTAAAATCCATGTGTTATATGTGTGTATGATGCATTTATTTACTGTTTTGTATCTTACATAATTTATTCTAGATATATTGGTATACTCTGCATATTTACTGTATTTTGGTAAATAGATGACTGCTTATCGGTAAACATTAAGAAGAAGGTTAAACAAAGCAATCCGACAAGTAGTAAATTGATATAAGTTGTTCAAGGCATTCATCTTATAGAACAAAAGATAACTTGAGAAATAATTAGTGGTTATAAGAGTTAAAGGGTTGATTTAAGGATTAATTTTTGAGGCCACTGATTCACCCCCCCTCTCAGTTATTACTAACAATTGGTATCACAGCTTGTGTGCTTAGAAAGAAGGTTTCAAGACCTAAGCCAAAGATCACAAGATGAACAGACAAGATGTGCCCAAGTTGAACAAAGATAATTTTACTTCATGGCAGAGCAGGATAAGACTCCACTTATCAGGTATTGGTAATGATGTTAGTCAATTCCTAGAAATTGAATATGTGTTGCCCACAGGAGCACCAATAGTTGAACAAGTGAGAGAGAAGAATGAACATAACAAGATGATGATAGAGCTTGCTTCCTCACTCTCTGATGCAGAATTTTAAGATGTCAAAGAATGAAAAATTGCAAAGCAGATGTGGGACAAATTGAAGCTTGTACATGGTGGTGACAAAAATGTTTTGAGAGCCAAGGCATAAAGCCTTAGAGGAAAGTTTGATGATCTCAAAATGAAAGAAGGAGAAAACATCACTCAGTACAACAAAAAAATTAAAGAGGTAGTCAATGCTATCCGAGGAGTTGGAGGTGTACTAGAAAAAGATACAGTGGTAAGTAAAATTCTAAGAACCTTACTGCCTACTTATGCTACTAGAGTATCTACCATTAAAGAAATGAGAGCAGTAGCAAAGAGCAATGTTACTCTAGACAGTTTAATTGGAAGACTGATTTCATTTGAGATAAATAACTTTGATAATAGTTTCTTACCAAACATAGAGTCCACATTCAAAACTTCAATGAGAATAAGTAAATCAAGTCACAAAAACACTATGCGAAAAGAAGGTGATAGTGAAAATGAAGAAGATCATCTCGATGAAATTGAAGAACTTATGGCCAGAAGAATGCAGAGAGGCAAAGGTAAATTACCACTTGTTTATTTTAATTTCAAAGAGATTGGATACTTTGCTGCAAGATGTACTTGTTCAGGCTTAGAATAGTCACCCTAACTCAGGCATTAGGGCTACACGACAATTCCATCCTCACAATGGAAACCTCTCCTAGCTATGGGTAGACTATGAGTGAAGAGGAATCTCCGGGTTCTAGGCCGATTCCTATAAAATATGGATATCACCTCCTGATTGAAACTAAATTGGGAAAAGGGATAAGAGGTTTGTAACTAAAATTGCATAATGGAAAGGTGATACACCAAAGATATTAAGACTCTTACATGAAGCTTCAAACTGATTTATACTTAACACACCCTGATGGATCTTTGATTACCACTCACTGATCAATACATAGGTTAATCAAAAGTGAATAACTAGGGTTCTCACCACAAGCAATACTCTTCTCATTAACAACATGCACTTTCCACAAAAGGCTTATATCTCTGCAATATATGATAGAAATTACTATGATTCACTAGTATATACTTGCAAAAAGTATTACTCTTATATGCAGAAAATCAAAAACAGGAACTTTGAACAATGATCACAATCAGAAATATGAGTAATTGAGTCAATTCTATTCTTCTCCAAAAGTCTATGAGAAAATTACATTCATA
>MU226298.1:482679-508540 GCA_018584345.1 Thuja plicata
CACAATGTAATGATCAATGATGAATTTTGAATATGTAATGATTTGATCAATACTTAGAGTACATGAAAATCTGATAATAAATGTAATAAGTGAATGCAAATCATCAAAAACTATAAAATAGTTTTAATTGGGTAACATAAACATGCAAATTTCTATTTGGGTGCCTATTTTGTTGTATGATTGGATTTTGTATAACAGTACTAACAAAAGAAAAGATGATAGAAGTAATGACAAATCTTTTGAGAAGAAGTCTAATAGAGGTGATTACAGAAGCCACCAAAAATCAGAAAGAAGAGATACCCAAGACTATAAGGACAAAGGAAAGAAGGTCAGCTACCTAGAAAAATGCAAGGATGATGATACTAACACAAAATCTGATGAAGACATCGAGATGGTGTTTGTGGCTGTAAAAGATGATTTAGATGATGAAGAAGAAAGGTATGTAGAAAATCTCTCATATCTAAAATAAGAAAAAAATGATGTTTGGATCATAGATAGTGGCTGCACTCATCATATGACCGGTGATAAGCAAAAGTTTGAGACTTTTGAATACTACAAGGGCAGATCAGTAAGAATGGGAAATGATACACCTTGTCCAGTTGAAGGTAGATGAACAATAATGTTGAATAACAAGATAAAGTGTGAGAATGCTTATTGGGTAAATGGATTGAATTATAATCTATTAAGTGTTTCTCAGTTGAATAATTCAGGTCACAAAGTTGTATTTGAAAATAAGAAGGAAAAGATCTTCAACAAATCTAAAAATCTGATTGGTATCGGTGAACAGACTAAAGGTAACTTATTCTATCTGAATGATACTGACTCCACTTATTTGATTGCTACAAACAAAGACATATGGTTATGGCACAAAATACTGTGTCATGTTAACTTTGACAACATGATAAAGCTTAGCAAAAAGACAAATCTCAGAGGCTTATCGACAATGACCAAACCCGACAACATCATGTGTAAAAACTGTCAAAAAGGTAAAATGACAAATTCTAGTTTCAAAAGAAAAACCCATACATCTGATGCAATTCTATAATTAGTCCATACTGATTTATGTGGATCTATGAGGACAAATATTTATTATGGAGATAGATATTTTATTCTCTTTGTTGATTATTACTCTAGAATGATGATAGTTATGTTTCTAAAAGATAAATCAGAAGCATTTAAGATGTTTAAATGGTATAAAGCTATGGTAGAGAAACCCTTACGACTCATAATATGTAGAGAGAGGGGTCTTAAAGGGTCATAAGGGGTCATAAGGGGTATTAGTGTATGGTAAGGGGTCCTAAGGGGTCTTAAGAGGTGCTAGGACATAATGATGTGTTCTAGGTCAAGTTAACAACCCTTATGACACCTAAGATGTAGAGAGAGGATTCTGAAAGGGTACTAAGGGGTCATTAGGGGTCCTAGGACTCCTTATGACCCATTTCCCTGCATCTTAGGTGTGCTAAAGGGTCATAAGGGGTTCTAGGAAAAATTAATGTGTCATAGGACACTTTAAGAACCCTTACGACCCCTTAAGAACCCTTACCACACATTAGTGTATGGTAAGGGTTCCTAAGGGGTCTTAAAGGGTCTTACGATATAGTAATGCATCCTAGGACCACTTAAGACCACTGAGCACCCCTTAAAATTAATTATCTTATTGTAAGGGGTTGTAAGGAATATTAAGGGGTCCTATGACACAATAATGTGTCCTAGGACCCCTTAAGGCCACTAATGAACCCTTAGCACCCCTTACCACTTATTAGTGTATGGAAAGGTGTCCAAAGGGATTGTAAGGGGTCTAAGAAGTCTTAACACACATTAAAAACCCTTACAATCCCTAAGATTTAGAGAGAGAGGACCTCGAGGGTCCTAAGGGGTCGTAGAACACATTAATGTGTCCTAGGATCCCTTATGCCCTCTTAGGACCCCTTATCATACATCTTAGGTGTATTACAAGTTTGTAAGGGGTCATGAAGGGTCCTAGGACACATTAATGTGTATTAGGACCCCTTAAGACCCCTTATGATGACTTACCATTCATTAGTGTATGGTAAGGGGTCCTAGGGGGTTGTAAGGGGTCTAAGGGGTCCTAGGAAACATTAATGTGTCCTAAGACCCCCTAACAATCCTAATAATCCTAAGATTTAGAGAGATGCATCCTAAGGGGTCATAAGGGGTTCTACGACACATTAATTACTCATAGGACCCCTTAGGACCCCTTACCATGCATCTTAGTGGTCCTAAAGGACTGTAAGGGGTCCCAAAGATAGATGAATTTGCAGAGAAGAATGAACAAGAAACCACTAAAGAACCAGAGGACTACAATAAGTTCACTTAAAATGAGGAACCTGACACTCTACCCTACCAACAATGTAGATATCTTGAGCTACAAATCATTGCTCCCGAGCATCAGGCTGCAAATACCGACGGTCAGGATAATGTGCAAGGTGATGAAGAGAAAAATGAAGAAAAAAACAATGATCAAACTGATAGACAAAGAACTGTACCTGTACTTTCAAGATATGTAAGAAGAAACCATCCAGAGATCCAGATCATAGGAGATAAGAAAGCTGGTACAAGAACAAGAATTAAGTCTCTAAACTCAAGCTGTCTAATTTGTGAGTTTGAGCCCAAATCTGTCAATGCTGCACTTGAAAATGAAGAATGGATAAGTTCTATGAATGATGAGATTGAGCAGATTGAGAAAAATAAAACATGGTCACTTGTGCCAAGACCAGAAGACAAGAATGTCATCGGTACAAAATGGATATTCAGGAATAAGCTGAATGAGAATGGAGAAGTCACAAGGAACAAAGTAAGACTAGTATGCAAGGGGTATGCACAAGAGGAAGGTATAGACTATGGAGAGACCTTTGCACCTGTTTCTAGGCTAGAAGGAGTAAGAATATTACTTGCTTATGCTACATTCAAAGGATTCAAAGTATATCAAATGGATGTCAAATCAGCATTCCTAAATAGAATATTTGAAGAAGAGGTATACATTGAACAACCAGAAGGGTTTTTTGATCCAAACAAGAGGAACATGGTATGTAAACTTCACAAAGCCTTGTATGGATTGAAACAAGCTCCAAGAGCCTGGTATGAACGACTTCAATCCTATCTAATAAGTATTGGATTTGTAAGGACTAGTGAAAATAATAATCTTTATTTAAAGGAAGATACTGATGCTAATGCTTTGATTGCTAAAATATTTGTTGATGACATCATATTTGGAGGCAATGATATGCTATGCAAATCATTTGCAAATGATATAAGCAAAGAGTTTGAGATGTCTATGTTTGGAGAAATCAAGTTCTTTCTTGGTCTCCAGATCATGCAACAAGGAGAAGGTATTTTCATTACACAGTCCAAGTACATCAAAGAGGTCCTGAAAATATTCAAGATGGAAGAATCCAAACTAGTTGGAACACCAATGGCTACTAGATGTAAGTTGACAAAGGAGGACAAGACAACATAGGTAAATCAGACTTTGTATAGATCAATGATTGGAAAAATCATGTATGTTGTACACACTAGACCAGATATTGCACATGAAGTAGGAATTGTTGCTAGATTTTCTACTAACCCCAGAGAATCACATATGATTGCTGTGAAAAGAAGTCTAAGATATCTGAAGAATACTAAGGAATTTGGGTTATGGTATAGAAGAGAAGGAAAATTTGAACTTAAAGTGTTTACCGACGCTTGGGCTGGAAATCTTGATGACCGGAAGACAAAAAATGGAGGAGCATTCTTTATGGGTGATAGACTTGTCACATGTATTAGAAAGAAGCAAGGATGCATCTCTCAGTCTACTGTAGAAGTAGAATATGTTGCTGCTATTGCAAATTTCTCAAATATTGCATAGAGAAAACAATTGCTGGAAGGAATGCATATGAAGATCTCAGAACCAATGATTATTTATTGTGATAACACCAGTGCAATAAACATTTCTAAGAATCCAGTCATGCATGATAAGACTAAACACATTGCCATCAAATCTCATTTTTTGAGAGAACAAGTTCAAGAAAAAGAGGCAATACTTGAGTATGTGCAATCAAAAGAATAATTGACTGATATCTTCACCAAGTCACTGCCCAAGGATACACTTGAATACTTGAGAGAGAGACTAGGGGTCAAACCCTTGTCTATCAGTTAGTAAAATGACTGAAGGCTGAATTAGCCTACATATTATCAATATATCATTCTATTGACGGGACTTTGTGACCGGGTCCACCAATAGAGGTAAGTTTTCACTGGGTACCGGGGTACCGGCCAACTTCGCCTGTAAAGGTTGTCTGGGGAAATGAGATTCCCCGGGCCTCCAAGCATGTGAGCGTCAGCTCTTGATGGTGCGGGGCTCAGTTTGGAGATGTGACTGTTTGTTTGAGGGGGATAGTTGGTTATCTTCAACTCATCTTCTCTGGGGATTCAAGTAAGTGGGGTTTCCTACAAGCGCGCATTCATTTGACAAATAAACTTCAAAAGACACTGCAGAGTTAGAAATATTTCATCTACCTATAGTTATACTAAACATTCAAGACATCAACAATGATCTAACACACTACACTAAATACTGAATAAATATACAACCATTAGTTCATATTTTATCAGTAGCAAAGGAAAGGAGGTCATTAATTTACTTTAAGTATAAAAGCAAAGGACATGAAGAACACAAATCATAAAATACCGTTAACCCAGAAGAGAGAATGCTAACAACATCACTGAGAGAACTCTTCCTTCTTCATTAAAACCTTTTCCAACAAGCACTGGTGTGTGGTACAATGGTGGCTCTAAGGGAGCATTTAACTACTGAAAGCTTAAAACTATGGAGCATTGAGCTCTGGAACTAAGAACTGAGAAAACCATACTTCTATTAGCTATGGACTGCAAAATCATCAATTTTTCTGACCCTTGGAATGAGCTTAGACTTATTATTTATACACATTACTTGACCTTAACCTAAACCTAACTTTACACTTTACAATATAATACAATATCTGCTGGCCGATACTACCTGCACCACGTTACAAAAGACCTCAAGACGGAAAAGGTCTGACATGTTAGAAGAATAAGACAAGAAAAACAAAGTGGAAGAATCAACCTTGAGAAGAGAGCTAGGAAGAGAAAGAAGAAATCTAATCCCCTGGGGATCGAGGTTACATGCCTCATAAATGGGAAAGCGGCATCCTGTCTCTGATGCGCCAAATGTAACATTGAAGTGGCGCCTTGGGAAGACCATTTGTCAGAAAACCTCTTGTCGATTCAACATGCCTTGTTATAGTTACCTACCCTCTAACAACCTTTATTAACTACCTTGAAAGTGACTGGTTGACCTTGGGAACCAGGACACGGGTCGCTTAAATAATACAAAAATGTGAGATCTGGAACTCTGGGATCTGAGAGCCAGGCTCCCAAAGAATAAAGAATACAAAATATTTCTCCCATTGAACATCTCTGGAATTTGAAGATCTTTATTTCTCCTTATGATTTTTCCCAAGCTTCCAATACTTGGCCTATGCTTTCTTCATCTACATCTTTGATGCTATCCCATTGGCTGCGAACAGCCTCCACAGCCTCCTCAACTTCTCTTGCCCCATTCCGGATTTCATCCACCATCTTAATGGCATCGTGTGATTAGATCATTATTTTAGACAATCAGGATAGCCTGCCCTGGTCAAAATCTCTGGCAGGCGGATACAGGGACTCCATTCGCTCGTCGAACTTACTGAGGACATAGTCTTCTGGGGTACATGTGCCGGTGGTAAAGGGATCGACTTGCGATACCTTAGCCACAAATGTTTCAAATAAGCCCAAGGGATATTGGGCTACTGTCACCTTCTCTTTTAGGATCTTAACTAGTTCCTTGTACACCTCAATCTTGAGGACAAGTTTGGAGTACTGGACCTGGAGGGAATCATACGATTCATCTCCCAAAATTTTAGACTCTATGGCGACTTGTTTGCTGATGTTGTGGATCTTTTCTAGTCTGGCCTTCCATTTTTCATACTTGGCTAGACCTTGCTCCCATATAATAGTGGAGCCTTTCACCTAGTTGAGTAGAGAACTAACCCGATAAAGGTCTAGGAGGGATGCTGCCAAAAATTCTCTCATTGCAGTCACCTACTTGATGGCCCACCCATCCACAGCTTGTGATTTCTTCTTCATTATCCATAGAGAATCCACGTCACCCTGTGCAAGTGACAATATGGAGGAAGGGGTTCTGGGGTGGACCTCTGACAAGGGCTGTGTCAGTTCTACTAGAAGTGCAAGGAGATTGGCATTTTTTTCTCTTTCCTCTTGTAGCTTCTGGCCCTTTTTGAGGTATCTGGCCTCTATTTCCTTGGTGGCTTCTTTCAGCAAGTACAATTCACCTTGCTTATCCCTCTTCTCCAATGCTACCTCTATTATGTTATAGTCTTCGAGCCTTATGGCCGTTACATCTGCATCAAGTGGGGGTGTTGTGATAGTTGCAACTATAATACCAGTGGGACTAATCCAGAGAGTATGGAATGCCTGTGCCTTCTTGAGCTTCTTAGCCTCTATATTCCTGGACATCATTTTGACCAACAAGAGTGGAGCACTTGGGCTACCACCGGGGCTTTCCTCTTCTTAGATTCCACCAGCCATTGGGGCGGTTGGGGAGGCTTCATTATCAAGACCTGTTCATCAGGATTCCTTTCAAAATCTGGTGGTGCGCTCCCAAAATCTATATTATCTTTGGGCTCCTTTTCTTACTCTCATTCTGGTTCTTCCTATTCTTGTTCCTCTTTGCATTCTCTGGAACCCTCGATGTTTTCTGCCATGCTAGATTTTTCTGTAGAATTATCCAGAATCTTTTCTCTAGTCTCAATTTCATCCATATTTTCAGGGACTTCATCTCTCGCGACATCAGTTGTTTCTTCATTTTCTTTATCTTGGACCTCCTAGTCCACTTTCTACTACTGCTCCTAGGCCACATTGGCTTCATTTTTTGGAGCGTTCTCCTCCATCAGAACATCCTCTGGAGGTGGGTGAGGTGTCTTGCCAAAATTTAGCAAAGCAACCGTCGTTACTACCTCACCAAAAGTGCTCCGGGGCACTTGGTCATCCAGAGTTACCAAAGGCGTTTGAAGCATGATGGTTGGAGGTATGGTTGTTCCCTCGATTCTGGGTTCTCTGACCATTAGCTATACATTTTTGGGCTACCTTGGCATGTTCTCAGTCTCCTAAATTGGTACTCTCTCCTACTCAGGCTCTGTCTGTACTTCTTCTCGAGCCTCTTGCTCTGATGTATCTTTCTTTTCTATGATTTCTTTCTCTACAGGGACCTCTTCTTCATCCTGATCCACAATCTCTTCCACCGCATGGCTTATACCATGCTGAATCTCCAGGAGCTCCTCCGTCGAGAAGGTGTCGTCAAAATTGTTGTGCAGGGGTGAGGAGTCTGAGATATCTTCAAGTTCAGGAGAGTTTGAACTTACATCTACAGGAGGCATCTCCGGCATGTCAGTGCTGGTGGCTACATTGGGTGTAGGTGTCACCTTATTTTTATTCCTTATAAGTAAAACCTCGATATCTAGAATGTTAGTAGATTCTGCCTTAGCGAAAGTCTATTTGGTCATCATAGCTGCCAACGAGGAGGACCCCACCGGGCGAGCAGATGCCATTGGAGTTATAGGGAGATCGACAGATACCTGTATGCTTAATTGTTGGCTGGTCATCTTTTCTGCCTCCATTTGTTGATGCAGATGGGCCATCAAAAGTGTAGGAGGCACCTTGGGAACCGGGGCACCCTCTTTCCCTTTCCCTTTACTCGTGCTTACTTCAGCGACCACGACAGACGAATAAGGTTTGGTACCAGCTAAAGAGGGGATGGTCTTCTTGACCGTTGATTTCTTTTAGGTGCTTTTAGGACACACTCGGGTGAAGTACTGGTGAATTTCCTCAAAAATGGGGTGGCTTACCCCTTCAATTGTCAGGTCCTCCAAGATGGACCAGTCCATCGGAGGAAGATCTTGTTTATCTAGCCCTTGTCCTTTGTATGTTGGATCCTCTAGTGGCCCGTCATCCTTAAATCCCTTTGGGAAGGTCTAAACATCTAGTGCTTTCATGAGCCCTTTTCTCATCCTTATATTTTGTTGGGCTTGGAGATCAAAACTATCCTGGTAGTCCACCTAGAAGTCTTCAATATCCACTTCATGCAGTTCGGACGCCCAAGGTAGTGCTGTGGAAATCTTGCTGTGAGGATCATAATTCTTCAGGGCATGGTGGAATTCCACTAGTCCCAAGATCTTCAATTCATTATCTACTTCTCAGGCTACGACGAGGTTGCATGTGTAATTCCCACAAGAGAAAGAGAATGGGACATTGATGAACTTCTTCAATGTGAAGAAGGCATGCAGATCCATCATCTGTCAGCATAATTCTATCCCTACAATACTGGGGAAGAAGATAGGGCTTCCCATTGAATCCTGTCACCCTAATGAAGGTGTGATGCCAGAATTGAATAAAATACTGGTCGTAGGAGCTGACCAGGGTCCTTGTCACCTGTGAGAGGCGGTACATGAAATCTCGAGTAAGTGTTAAAATGTTGTTGTAAAAAAAAGCATCATTTACCCGACATAAATTTTAGAAACTAAGTTCCCACTGTAACTAGGGATAATGATCCCACGGTGCGACTTGTCCTGGCCCATTTCCAAGATCTTTGACTATGCCCAAACCTAGAAAATCTGATCTTTGTTGTGCTAACACCCATAGCACATATGAAGTCATATAAAACTAAGAGGTCTGGGCGATGATCCTCATCTGTGTATCCACATGATTAGCTATAATAGCCGCCCAGTTGAAGGTCCTATTGTGTGTGGTGATGAAGTATAGAAAATAATACATCCACGCCGAGAATTCCTGGGTGTGGGGCCATCCGAAGATCTGGCATAAAAATATGATGCCCCCCCAAATGGGCTCCTTGAAATCCCCATGGGGGATTTCCAGCTTCATTCTTTTATGGTCTTGCTTTGGAGACTTTAGCCAGACTATTGAGGTGCTACTGGGAAATGACTTCAACCTCACTGAATTCCTTCAGTGAGTTGACCCAGGTGATGACAATGGACCCTTTGAACTAAGGAATCCCCAACCTGAAAGCAAAGGTTGGAGCATCCAAGGTGATGATTGTGGTGGGGTATTGTAGCTGTCGGGGATCCGGAAGCAGGACTGTGCGAGTAGGCGCATTGTATAGTATTGCTAGCTGCTTTATCAATTCCGGTGATTGCACCAAACATGAAAAGTTTTTTGCCTTTATGATTCCAGAGGTGGCCAAGAAAGTGGCCACCTTGTCCCCTTCAGCCTTTAACCTGTAAATGGTCTAGATTAGACCTTGCAATTTGGCCCAAGTTCTGGGGTCTGTATCTGTTATCTCCTGGAATTTGGAATCCACCTTAAACCCTATAATAGCTCCCTCCTTTGGATATTTGGAGGTTAGGGGAATCTTTTCTAACATTCTTTCCATCTTGGACTTCGTAGCTGCCCGGGTGGAAGTGGTAGGTGATTCCAGACTATCAGGAGGAGCAATAACGTTAGACATCTTTTATTAATCTATCCGCAACCTGCAAGATTGGAAAATCATCAGGACATGTATATAAAAATAAGTTACAACTCTAGGAGATTCTTCCCCAACCCGCACCTATAAAACAAAGCATTAGTACATACATCAAAATTTCTGGGGTATCTAGAATGAACATGAATTAGCATTCTGGAGTGTTTTAATAGGGCAGCAGGAAGAAGCAAAAGACAAGGTCTTGCTGGAGGTCCGGAGTCTGGACAATCTGGCCATTGCTAATGTGACTGGAAATAAGCCATACTTTGGTTAATGTGTGTTGGCACGTGGTATGGTGACAAGTGGTGTTAAGGCATTTATGGTGACAAGCGGGCTGATACAGGGGAGTTAAATGTCAAATGGGACATGGTTTGAATGCCCACTCGTGGGAAATTAATCCTACCATTAAGATGATGAGATAGAGGAGAGAGAAAGTTTCCATAGCTCAAACCATCAAGGTGCTGAGTTTGAACTGTGGCGACTCCATCTCGACGAGTTCAAACTTATGAAACAAAAGAGCATGATAGAGCACAAGGAACTTGCGAGATCAGAAGGATATACAGAACATACGCATGCATAAAATTACAGAGGGCCGAGGGCTGAAATAGATATACACAAAATATATAGAAATATACATCATTTACAGAGGTACATGAACTACCCCAAGGCACTATACATCATTTACACTAATCTACAACCATGCAGAGGGCACAAAACCCTCTGGTGGTGCCAACCCACCAATGGGAGGTAGACCAAACAAACAAAAACCAATGGGACAAAGAAAAATGATGCAGAATGAAAACAAAACCAGAGAATGAAAATAGAAACAACAAGAAATGTGAAAACAACAAAGAACCAGAGGACCTACCTAAAAATATGTAGAAGAGTGGGGAAAGAGAACACCAAGAGCTCTTCTGCAATGAGCTCTACCTTCAAACGACCACGAACAAGCACCTCAAAGAAACGGGATATCGACACACTAAGCACAGGGTAATCACAGTTTAATCGCTTAAGGATCGCTCTGAGCATAAGTATTTTTAATCACGGTAATTGTGAAAGTGACATGTAATTTCAATTTATACCAAGGGTAAAAGCTAGTTACCCTCTTCCCCCAAAAACTCTAAAACAAGAAAACCTCCAGACTCCGGGCCCGGGGATTCCGCGTGACCATGCCTCCTTACGAGAAGAAGACATTATGGTGGAGAATCTCAGAGTTCAGAATCCAAATCTGGAAAAGAAACAACCAACTCTGGGACCGGGTCCCAGAGACACGAAAGACAAAAAACAAAAGAAAACAAACCTCACGGGAAGGAAAACCCGGAGGAGAAACAAGAGAAAAGCAAGGGAAACAAGGCAAGAGCCAAAGTGAAAAAGGGGACCCAACATTTTGCACACAAAATGTAGGAACAGGTATGTAGGGCATACCAAATGATGACTATTTGGGATGAATGCCTTAGCACATTTGAGAACTGTAGAATCTTTGGTTAGCGAAAACCAGAACCAATTGTTACTTAGAGTATCCTTCTCACCAGGCGTGAGGTGTTTGAGAAAATCTGGCTCATACATGATCTAATCCTTGGTCTTTTGTTAGTTGTGAGGTGTGTGCTTTGGAAGGAAATCAAGTTGATGACCTCTAGGAGAAGCAAAGAAGAGGCACTAAATATATCAATCCAAAGTCATCAAATTTTCTTGTTTCTCCCAGATACCGGAGTTTTCATCCCACCCTTTCTTCTCATCATTTTATTCTTTTCTGGATGGGAGGGTGGTACTTCTTTCACAGTTAAGCTTAAGCTTAGCTAAATTTAATGATGATATTTCTTTCACCCTTCCACCTACATATTTTTGCAGAATGGGGAAGAAAAACTCCAGACCCAGAAAAAATTCTAAAAGTCCAGACTTGGGCCAACAAACCAGTGTGACCGATCTACCCTCGATGTTTCTGATTACTTTCCCTTCTATTTTGTTTTAACTAATTTCCAGACTTCCAGGGATAAATCTGATGAAGATTACTCATAGCCCATTACCAAACTAATAAAATAACTCCAGAGACCAGACCAATTCTGCCATGCTAACAATAGATTTTGAATTCAATCAAATATGGAAGGTACCATCCCAGAGACTAGATGTTATGCGGAGCATACCAACCTACAGAGGGGAGAAAAATACTGGAAACCCAGAAAAGCAAGAACAAAACTAAAAGAAAAAAACAAAAAGGAAAGGGGGCAGTCCCGGAGGACCACCAACAAAACTATTTACAAGACAAGACATCCCAAAATGGGGCACCGAGAAAGAAATATTTAGAAGCAAGGAGATTTACATATGGTACAACTCTAGACAAATCTACCTCATTCAAAATAATGTTTGAGAAACTGTCCATTGACGGGCAATGGGATGGGTTCTCTGGTCATGGTATTGAGGCAATAGGTATTTTCCCTATAGATTTTAGAGATCAAATATGGTCTGAGCTAGAGCTGTTGGAACTTGGTGTGTTTTCCTTTCTTTTCTCAGGCTTTATCCCACAAGAGGACCAAGTCCAAAATTTAAAAGGCTTTATATTTGGCTCTTCGGTCAAACCATCACTTTACCACTGCTTGCTAACGCACAAAATGTTCAAGAGCCGCATCTCTTTGTTCTTCCATTTGCACCAGATTTAGGAGCCAAACCTCCACAATGTTGTCCCAGTTGTTGAATTCCTACATAAATTGTAAAACTGGGATTTGTATGTTAATAGGGAACACTAGCTTCTGGCTATAAACCAGATGGAATGGGGATGTCCCCAGGGTGGCCTTAATTTGAATGCGATCTGCCCAGAGGGTGAATCTCAGCTTTTGGTGCCAATCCCAGGGATTCTGTTCTAAAAGGTGTTTGATCACTTCAAGAAAATTTTTATTGGTTGATTTGACAACACCATTCCCCTAGGGGTAATTGTTGCTGGAGAACTTTAGAGTGATCTTCCGATCATAGGTCCATTATAGTAATTTTGCAAAAGAAAATGCTGGACCATTGTCACACACTATAGCAAAAGGCATTCCAAATCTTGTGACAATATTTCTTCCAAGAATTTGATAACTACATCTACCGTGTTATTTTTACAAGGTATGGCTTTAGACCACCAGGTGTAATAATCAATAGCAGTCAAGATGTATTGGTGGTTGGCAGATGATTTGGGGTTGATTTCCCTAATAAAGTCAAACACCCACTGGGCAAAGGCTCTAGTTCAAAAATTGGCTGCAAAGGCATGGCCGGGTTTCTCTCATGATGTGCCACGGTTTGACAAGTATGGCACTTCTAGACATGAGTGTAGACATCTTTAAAGATACAGGGCCAATAGTATCTAGCCCGAAGGATCTGATAGGTAGTGGCATCAGCTGAGCCATGCCTGGTTCCAAACTTCCCATGAAATTATTCGATTATCTTTGCAACTTGAACCCTATCGATGCATTAGAGGTACACTCCTTCATAATTCCTACAAAAAAGCATGGAGTTTTTGATCATAAAGTGTGTGCTTTTCAACTGCAAGGCATGGAATTTGTTTGGAGGCAATCCCTTCGAGCATCGGTTATTCAATAATAGGTACACCAGGTCTGTGTACCATGGATCTTGAGTGATGGACTCCACTGTGTATGTCTAACATTTGATGTGGGGAGTCTCTTCTGCCATCGCTCTACTTAGCCCCTAGCCTCAGACTATTTTGATGGGTTGCATTTCCAAATCATATTCTTGGAGGATGGCCATCCATTTCCCCCATCTTTCACCCAATTCACTCTGCATCAGCAGAGATTTCACTGCCTAGTCTAGGATGATAGAATGCACCTTACTCTAGAGAATATAATTCCAGAATTTCTTCATAGCGTGAACAAGGGAAAAGGCCTGCTTTTCCAATGATGAATTCCAAACTTTGGCATTCTTGAATGGGGAGCTCATAAAATCTATTGTTCGTTCTTCCCCTTCGACCTTTTGGGTCAATACTACCGTGACAGAATGCGGCAAAGCAAATGAATAAATGTAGAAAGGGAGGGGGTAGTCCGGGCTAGCCAGGACTGGTGCCTCTATTATTGTTTGCTTGATCTGGGTGAATGCCCACTTTGCTTCAGGACTCCACTCAATTTTGGTATCCTTCTTCATCATCTCGTTGAGTGGCTTTACGATCTCAACGAATCCATTGATGAACCACTGGACAAAATTGATCTTTCCAAAGAAAGATCGCATCTCTTTCTTGCTGCTAGGCATTTGTAAATTTAGCATCGCTTCAACTCTCTCAGGGTCAATGGATATACCCTTCTCAGAGATAAAAATATGCCTGAGCAACTTCCCTTGAGTGACCCCGAATATACATTTCTTAGGGTTGAGGGATATTCCATACTGGCGACATCTCTTGCAAATCTGGGTGAGGTGGGTGGAATGATCACGCCTATCCCAAAAAAATATGGTCAAATCATCCATGTAGATGATTATGCACCGGTTCAAAAGACCCTCGAATGCAATGTCCATGACCTTCTGAAATGTTGCCCCTGTGTTAATCAAGCCAAAGGGCATTCTCTAATAAGAAAATGTTCCCCACTTGGTGGTGAATTTTGTTTTGTCTCTATCCTCAAATTTAACCATGAATTGGTTATATCTGGAGTACCCATCCAAGAAAGACATCATTTGGGATCCATTTACAATTTGCAATACCTCATCCAATGAAGGGAGAGGGTGATTATCTTTCTTGGAGGCCTTGTTCAAATTTTAGAAATCCACACAAAGGGGATTTCACTACTTTTATTCCTCACAGGGACTGGGTTGGCAACCCACATAGTATGCCGGATTGGAAAGATTATCTGGGCTGACAATAGTTTTTGCACCTCTTGATGGATCAGAGGCTCAATCAGTGGGTTGACCGATCGCTGCTTTTGCCAAAAAGGCTTAGCATCAGGCTTGAGTGGGATGGTATGAGTCATGATGGATGTATCATATGTTTTCAAATCCTCATACCCCCACGCAATCACATCTATATATTCTTGGAGAACCGTGAGAATCTTCTCCTTCTCATCGGGAGAGCAAGAGGTGCCAATGTGTATCATTTTCTCTTCACCGGACTAGCCGATGTTCACTTTCTCAAATATTCCTCCCTCAGAGGAGGATGATATATTTTACCAGCCCCGAGGGTTTGAGTTGAAGATTCATTCAAGTGTGCCCATCCCCTTTGGGATGGTATTGGTTGGTAGATCTATGGTCCCATTATCTTCGTCACCCTGCCTAGTGTCATCGTGGTCTCTCTCCTCCACTATCTGGTCCTCAAAGACACCAACATTGGCCATAAAGGCCAGGATATGCTAGTCATCCTCAAAGACATAAAAATGGGTGGGGATCATCTCAACAAAAAATCTCTAGTCGTGAGCCGGCCATGGGCTCAAGTGTACTGGCAAAAAAAGCAAGGGCATCTGGGATATAGTTTCATCTCTGGGAAATAAGATCAATGCCGAAAGCATCAAAATATTCGATAAGGTTCCATGCCTAGTTGCGGTATGCAGCCAGCCTCTTATCATGACAGGTGTATTGACTCTGAACCTATTTAATAATCAACTCTGAATCACCCAGGGCATGAAGGCAAGTGATTCCTTTCCTTAGTGCAAATAGGAGTCCAAGAACCAAGGCTTCATACTCTGTGACATTGTTCGTGTAGTTGAACTATAGCCTATAGGACGCGAGGAAGGATTTCCCCCACAGGTTGATTAACTCCACTCCGGCCCCACAACCTTGTTTGGATCAGGACCCATTGAACTTAAGGGTCCATAAGTCATCGTTTGTTGTCTGGGGCTGGGAAGATGAAGCAGTCTTTGGATTATTTTTGGGAGGCTTGGGAGGAGTCTCCTCCTATGTTGATGGTACACAGGTGAGGTTTTCCTCTAGAGGGACCTCTAGTTAGGATTCCTAGACAAATGATGCCAGAGAGGCGTCGCTGGTAGAAGTACTAAGGCCTGAGGAATCGACTGTGTGTTCTTTTCTCTGGAGGGCGTCGATGTGCCAGGTGGCGGCAGCAAGGCGTGACTCACACTTTAGCTCTGAATGTTTATGGTAATGAACCCAACACCAAGTGCTGGACAAGAGTGTGGTAGGGGTCACTGCAACACCTTGAGAATTAACCTCTGCCCTCAATTTTTCTTCCAGGTCCTGAGTTCTCTGTTGAACTATGGGATCCTCCCCATGGGTGAAATTGAATGTTAAGATTTCAAGGGGTTGGTACACCCCTGGGGAGGTCTTAGAGAATAAGATCTCATTTACCCTCCTAACTTTGGTGAGGGCCTGTTTCATCCAAGGCTCACTTTCAACTTAGATCTTGTTAGATTCTCCTTCCCAAGGGAGCCATAAGTGGGAGAAGTCGGTCAAAAAGTATCTGTTCAGGGATTTAGACCAATTCTGACTTAACAACATCCCATAAGTATTTGGGATATCCACCACTTGGGCGTCAAGTGTGATAGCTATTCTAGGGTCCTGGATGAGTTGAATCCAAATGTTCTTCAGTTCACCCACCATTTTTACAGTAGTTTTGTCTAGCTGGATTACTGCACTGTTAGACGAGGTGGGGCAAAATCTGAGCTTCTGGCATATGGATAAAGGCATGATGTTTCTCAAAGTGCCAGAATCTACTAGGCAGTTGTGTATATTTTTCCCTTGTATGTTCAGGCCTAGCAGGAAGGGAGGATCTTCAGTATTTCCCCAGAAGACAGCCGCATTGGCGTCCTCGAAAGAGACAGTCTTGGGTGGGCGACTAACGACTTCCAGGTTTTCGACGAGCTTCAGAAGAGATTTATTTTTCTTGGGATAGTTTAGAAAAACCTCCATCAAGGTCATGGAGGTGGTGGTTTGTTCTAACACCTTCATGATTTCAAACCTCCCTCCCGGGAATGGGTGGCTTCCCTCAGTCGGGTCCTTTGCTTGGTTAGAGCTAGAACCTTTGGGAGGGATAGACTGATCGGTCATATTTTCTTGAGGAGGTGTGTCTTTAGGAGGTGTGGGCGTGTAAACTGGTCCTTTACCAGCCTGACTCTGAGTGTTGTAGGGAGTCCGAGGGCTGGTGAAGGCATTGGCCTCAAAGGCCAGAATTGACTCATCAAAGAATCCCTGTAGTTTGGATTCTTCCTTGTCCTCTCTGTTTGATACAAAGAAGACGGTCTCATAGGTAAATGCACCTTGAGTGGGCTCTTGCATAGGGGTCTCTGGGGGAGTAGGATTAGACACTTGTTGTCTGTCCAGCTGGGAAATCATGATGACCTTCTCCAGCGTGGCACAATTTACCTCATTGTGGGAGCCTATGTCATGCAATCTACACCACTTGGTCATGGGCTGAAAGTCTATAACTGGCGTGAAATGGGATGGTCTAGCACCACTCTGATTGGTGTTTTGGTTCAGAGGGGGACCTTCGATATTGGCATTGTTATTCCTTTCCTGTTGGTTGGGCCAGGGCCCATTGTTGAAATTTCTTCCTTTGGCATTATTGTTTCGTTGGTGCATAGGAACCCGCCTTCATTTGACCCATGTCCACAGTCAGTGTGGACAACATTCGCCAGAGGGATTCAACCTCGGTGGTCAACTGGGTGTTTATGTCCGAGTGTGATGGTTGTTGTTGTTGGTTTCCTGGGAAGGCAACAGTATTTGCCAGAGTTGAGGGCGGCAATCCTCCAGCCACGAACGACTAGAAGAAAGGCACTCCAGGTGGTTGTGCCTGTGGTTGTTGCATTTTCTGCAGCTGGTTCCAAGGAAAATATTCTAGACCCGGTGTTGTCTGGGTTGATGATGGATAAACGTACCGTGCCTGTTGGTCTATCGACAGTGGCGGGGGATTGATGGCCATTGCGGGAGTACCCATTGCTAGATTGGGGTTATATCCCCCAGCATAAGAAGTCCCAACAGGGATCATGTGATATGGGGTGCTCTTTCCAATCCCACCTGGGGATTTGTTAAGACCTCGGGACAACTCTAAGACTAGGTTGTAAACTTTTGCCAAAGTGTCTCGATCACTCAGGAGAGTAGTTCTCTAGAGGAGAGTGGCAACGAAGGGGTCCATCACATTGAGATAGGTTTGGATAGTCACTTCCGTGGATGGGATGAAGGGACCCGTGCACCACTTCAAAGCACATTGGAACCGGTGGTTGAATGCTGCAAGAGGCTCATTTAGTTCTTTTCTAATAGAAATGAACTAGCTGTGGGACCACCCTGGGTCCACGTGTACACAGAAGGAAGCCAAGAAGGCGTCTTCCATGTCCTGCCAACTGTTAATGGAGTTGGCGGGAAGATTAAGGTACTAGTTCAATTCTTTCTATCCCAGGGACAAAGGGAACATCCACGTCACAATGTCTTGATATTGGATCTGGTGTTGGTTCATGGCATCTTTGTATGCCTATAGATGCTCTTCTATAGTTCATGAGCCTAAGTGCTCATATCAGGGGTAAATCTTTTCTGGGTGCGAAGGTAAATCATTGAATGCACCTGGAAAAGTTCCCATTAGGGATCTAGTATTTCCAAAATCTATAGCCATCCGGGGCGTTGGAGTTTGACTAGGTTGAGCGTTAATCCCCAGGAATGTCTAGGGGACTTGGGTGTTCTGAGATGTACTAGATCCCCAGACAATGGTGGCTGATTTGGCATTTGAGGTCCATTTCTTTCGAGCAGGATGCTCGAGTTCAACGAACCTTTCGGGGTTGGGAGCTGATCTAAGGACTCTTTTGAATCTTGCTGGTGAGAATGAACCAATCCCACTAAAGGCTTGACTCCTAAAACTATGGATTGGGGAACCCTCGGGTAGTGTAAAATTTAAATCCTCAAAGGGGGGCGAGTTCATTCCCTCCTTCTAGCACCAGTTTTTGTTGATGGGACTTTGTGACCAGGTCTGCCAATAGAGGTAAGTTGTCACCGGGTACCAGGGTACCAGCCAACTTTGCCTGTAAAGGTTGTCTGGGGAAATGAGATTCCCCAGGCCTCCAAGCACATGAGAGTCGGGTCTCGACGGTGCGGGGTTTGGTTGGGAGATGTGACTGTTTGTTTGAGGGGGATAGCTGGTTATCTTCAACTCATCTTCTCCAGGGATTCAAGTAAGTGGGGTTTCCTGCAAGCACGCATTAATTTGACAAATAAACTTCAAAAGATACTACAGAGTTAGAAATATTTCATCTACCTATAGTTATACTAAACATTCAAGACATCAACAATGTTCTAACACACTACACTAAATATCAAAGAAATATACAACCATCAGTTCATATTTTATCAGTAGCAAAGGAAAGGAGGTCGTTATTTTACTTTAAGTATCAGAGCAAAGGACATGAAGAAAACAAAGCGTAAAATACCGTTAACCCAGAAGAGAGAATTATAACAACATCACTGAGAGAACTCTTCCTTCTTCATTAACACCTTTTACAGCAAGCACTGGTGTGTGGTACAATGGTGGCTCCAAGGGAGCATTTAAATACTAAAAGCTTAAAACTATGGAGCATTGAGCTCTGCAACTAAGAACTGAGAAAACCAGATTTCTATTAGCTATGGACTACAAAATCATCAATTTTTCCAACCCTTGGAATGAGGTCAGACTTATTATTTATACACATTACTTGACCTTAACCTAAACCTAACTTTACACTTTACGATATAATACAATATCCGCTGGCTGGTACTACCTGCACCACATTACAAAAGACCTCGAGATGGAAAAGGTCTGACATGTCAGAAGAATAAGACAAGAAAATCAAAGTGGAAGAGTCAGCCTCGAGAAGAGAGCCAAGAAGAGAAAGAAGAAATCTGATCCCTTGGGGATCGAGGCTACATGCCTCATAAATGGGAAAGCGGTGTCCTGTCTCTGATGTGCCAGGTGTAACATTGAAGTGGCACCTTGGGAAGACCATTTGTTAGAAAACCTCTTGTCGATGCGATGTGCCTTGTTACAGTTACCTACCCTCTAAAAACCTTTATTAACTGCCTTGAAAGTGACCGGTCGACCTAAATAATACAAAAATGTGAGATCCAGAACTCCGGGATCTGGGAGCCAGGCTCCCAAATAATAAAGAATACAAAACATTTCTCCCGCTAAACATCTCAGGAATTCAGAGATCTTCATTGCTCCTTATGATTTTTCCCAAGCTTCCAATACTTGGCCTATGCTTTCTTCATCTACATCTTTGATGCTATCCCACCGACTGCGAACAACCTCCATTGCCTCCTGAACTTCTCCGGCCCCATTCTAGAATTCAGCCACCATCTTAATGGCATCGTGTGATTGGATCATTATTTTAGAGAATTAGGATAGCCTACCCTGGTCAAAATCTCTGGTAGGCGGATACAGGGACTCCATTCACTCGTCGAAATTGCTGAGGACATAGTCTTCCGAGGTACATGTGCCGGTGGTAAAGGGATTGACTTGTGATACCCCAGCCATGAATGTTTCAAAAAATCCCAAGGGATATTGGGCTGCTGTCACCTTCTCTTTTAGGGTCTTAACTAGTTCCTTGCACACCTCAATCTTGAGGACAAGTCTGGAGTACTGGACCTAGAGGGAATCATACGATTCATCTCCCAAAATTTTGGACTCTGTGGCGACTTCTTCACCGATGTTGCGGATCTCTTCTATTCTGGCCTTCCACTTTTCATACTTGGCTAGATCTTGCTCCCATATAATAGCCGAGCCTTTCACCCGGTTGAGTAGAGAACTGACGTGGTAAAGGTCCGGGAGGGACACTACCAAAAATTATCTCATTGCGGTCACCTTCTCGGTGGCCCACCCTTCCACAACTTGTGCTTTCTTCTTCATTATAAATAGAGAATCCATGTCACCCTGTACAAGCGACAATCCAGAGGAAGAGGTTTTGGGGTGGACCTCTAACAAGGGCTGTGTCAGTTCTACTAGAAGTGTGAGGAGATTGGCATTTGTTTCTCTTTCCTCTTGTAGCTTCTGGCCCTGTTTGAGGTATCTGGCCTCTATTTCCTTGGTGGCTTCTTTCAGCAAGTCCAATTCACCTCACTTATCCATCTTCCCCAATGCTACCTCTGTTATGATATAGTCTTTGGGCCTTATGGCCACTGCATCTACATCAAGAGGGGGTGTTGCGATAGTTGCAACTGTAATACTAGTAGGACCAGTCTGGAGAGTATGGAATGCCCGCACCTTCTTGGGCTTCTTAGCCTCTGTATTCCTGGCCATAATTTTGGCCAACAAGAGTGGAGCACTTGGGGCCACTGCCAAGGCTTTCCTCTTCTTAGATTCCACCAGCCATTGGGGCGGCTAGGGCAGCTTTGTTATCAAGACCTATTCATTAGGATTCCTTTCAGAATCTGGCGGTGTGCTCTCGGAATCTACATTATCTTCGGGCTCCTTTTATTTCTCTTGTTCCAGTTCTTCCTGTTCTTGTTCCTCTACACATTCTCTAGAACCCTTGGTTTTTTCTTCCATGCTGGCATCTTCTATAGCATTATCCATAATATTTTCTCCGATCTCAATTTCATCCATATTTTCAGGGACTTCATCTCTCGCGACGTCATCTGTTTCTTCATTTTCTTTATCCAGGACCTCCTGGTCTGCTTGCTGCTGCTACTCCTGGGCCACATTGGCTTCATTTGTTGGAGTTTTCTCCTCCATTGAAACATCCTCCGAAGGTGGGTGAGGTCTCTGGCCTAAATTTAGCAAGGTGACCGCCGTTACTACCTCACCGAAAGTGCTCCAAGGCACTTGGTCACCCAGAGTTACCAAAGGTGTTTGAAGTGTGATGGTTGGAGGTACGGTTGTTCCCTTGAGTCCAGGTTCTCTGATCATCAATTGTACATTTATGGGCTACCTTGGTGTGTTCTTGGTCTCCTGGACTGGTACTCTCTCCTGTTCAAGCTCTGTCTGTACTTCTTCCCGAGCCTCTTGGTCTGATGTATCTTTCTCTCTGGGATTTATTTCTCTATGGGGACCTCTTCTTTGTCCTGAGCTGAAATCTCTTCCACCACATGGATTATACCATGTTGAATCTCTAGGAGCTCCTTCACCAAGAAGGTGTTATCAAAATCATCGTGCGGGGGTGAGGAGTCTGAGATATCTTCCAGTTTGGGAGAGTCTAAACTTACATCTACAAGAGGCATCTCTGGCATGCCAGGGCTGGCGGCTGCGCTGGGTGTAGCTATCACCTTCTTTTTCTTCCTTATAAGTGAAGCCTCGATATCTAGAATGTTAGTAGATTTTTCCTCAGCAAATGTCTGTCTGGTCATCATAGCTACCAACAAGGAGGACCCCGCCGGGCGAGCATATGCCATTGAAGTTATAGGGAGACCAACAGATACTTGCATGCTTAATTGCTGATTGGTCAGCTTTGCCACCTCCATTTGTTGATGTAGATGGGCCATCAAAAGTGTAGGAGGTGCCTTGGGAACTGGGGAACCCTCTTTCCCTTTCCCTTTACTCGTGCTTGCTTCAGCAACCACGACAGACAAAGAAGGTCTGACACCGGATGAAGAGGGGATGACCTTCTTGACCGTTGATTTCTTTTGGGTGCTTTTAGGACACACCTAGGCAAAGTACTGGTGACTTGACTTCAAAATGGGGTGGCTTACCCCTTCAATTGTGAGTTCCTTTGAGATGGACCGGTCCACGGGAGGAAGATCTTGTTTATCTGGCCCTTGTCCTTTGTATGCTAGATCCTCTAGTGGCTGGTCATCCTTAAATCCCTTTGGGAAGGTCTGAACATCCAATGCTTTCATGAGCCCTTTGCTCATCCTTGTATTTTTTCAGGATCAAATATCAAAAATGTCCTGGCAGTCCGCCCATAAGTCTTTAATATCCACTTCATGTGGTTCGGACGCCCGAGGTAGTGCTGTGGCAATCTTGTCACGGGGATCATAATTCTTCTAGGCGTGGTGGAATTCCACCAGTCCCAAGCTCTTCAATTCATTATCTGCTTCCTGGGTTGTGGTGAGGCTGCATGTGTAATTCCCACAAGAGAAAGGGAATGGGACATTGATGACCTTCTTCAATGTGAAGAAGGTGTGCAGATCCATCATCTGTCGGCAGAATTCTAAGAGAATAATTCTATCCCCGCAATACCCAAGAAGAAGGTAGGGCTTCCAATTGAAGCATGTCACCCTAATGTAGGTGTGATGCTAGAATTGAATAAAATACTGGCCGTAGGATCTAACCAGGGCCATTGCCACCTATGAGAAGCGGTACCCAGAATCCTGAGTAAGTGTTAAAATGTTGTAAATGAAAGCATCATTTACCCGACAGAAATTTTGGAAAGTGAGTTCCCACTGTAACTAGGGATGATGATCCCACGGTGTGACTTACCCTGGCCCATTTCCAAGCTCTCTATTTGTGCCCAAACCTGGAAAAGCCGGTCTTTATTGTGCTAATGCCCATAGCACATATGAAGTCATATAAAACTAAGAGGTCTAGTCGACGGTCCTCATTTGTGTATCGACATGCTTAGCTATAATAGCCACCCAATTGAAGGTTCTGTTGTGTGTGGTGATGCAGTATAGAAAATAATACATCTACACTGAGAATTCCTGGGCATGGGGCCATCCAAAGATCCTACATAAAAATATGATGCCTGCCTGAATGGGCTCCTTGAAATCCCCACGGGGGATTTCCAACTTCATTCTTTTATGGTCTCGCTTTGGAGACTTCAGCCACTGACTATTGAGGTGCTACTGGGAAATGACTTCGGCCTCGCCAAATTCCTTCAGTGAGTCAACCTAGGTGACAACAATGGACCCTTTGAATTGAGGAATCCCCAACCTAAAAGCAAAGGTTGGAGCATCCAAGGTGACGATTGTGGTAGGGTATTGTAGTGGCCAGGGATCCAGAAGAAGGACTGTGCGAGTAGGTGCATTGTATAGTATTGCCAGCTGCTTTAACAATTCCGGTGACTACACCAAACACGAAAATTTTTCCTCCTTTATGATGCTAGAGGTGGCCAAGCAAGTGGCCACCTTGTCCCCGTCAGCCTTTAACCTGTAAATGGTCTGCATCAGACCTTGCAATTTGGCCCAAGTTTTGGGGTCCGTATCTGTTATCTCCTAGACTTTGGAGTCCACCTTGGACCCCGCAATAGCTCCCTCCTTTGGATATTTGGAGGTTAGGGGAGGATTTTATAACATTCTTTCCATCTTGGACTTCATATCTGCCCGGGCGAAAGTGGTAGGTAATTCCAGACTATCAGGAGGAGCAAGAACATCAGACATCTTTGATTAATCTATCCGCAACCTGCAAGACCAGAAAACCATCAGGACATGTATATAAAAATAAGTTACAACTCCAAGAGATTCTTCCCCAACCCGCACCTATAAAACAAATAATTAGTACATACAACAAAAGTTATGGGGTATCTAGAATGAACATGACTTAGTATTCTAGAGCGTTTTAACAAGGCGGCAGGAAGAAGCGAAAGACAAGGTCTTGCTGGAGGTCCAGAGTCTGGACAATCTGGCCGTTGCTGATGTGACTGGCAATAATCCATACTTTGGTTGATGTGTGTTGGCACGTGGTATGGTGACAAGCAGCATTAAGGCATTTATGGCGACAAGCACGATAACACAGGGAATTAAATGCCAGATGGGACATGGTTTGAATGCCCACTCGTGGTAAATTAATCCCGCCATTAAGATGATGAGACAGAGGAGAGAGAAAGCCACCATAGCTTGAACCATCAAGGTGCCGATTTCAAACTGTGGCGACTCCATCTTGACGAGTTTGGCCTTATGAAACAAAAGAGCACGATAGAGCGCAGGAACTCGCGAGCTCAAAAGGATATACAGAACATACACTTGCATAAAATTACACAGGGCCGAGGGATGAAATAGATATACACAAAATATATAGAAATGTACATCATTTACAAAGGTAAAAAAACTACCCCAAGGCCCTATATATCATTTACACTAATCTACAACCACGCAGAGGGTGGACAACCCTCTGGCAGTGCCAACCCACCAACGGGAGGCAGACCAAATAAACAAAAACCAATGGGACAAAGCAAAACGATGCAGAACAAAAACAAAATCAGAGAATGAAAATAGAAACAACAAGAAACATGAAAACAACAAAGAACCAAAGGACCTACTTGAAAATCCATAGAAGAGTGGGGAAAGAGAACACCAGGAGCTCTTCTGCAACAAGCTCTACCTTCAAATGATCATGAACAAGCACCTTGAAGCAATGGGATATCAACTCACTAAGAATAGGGTAATCATAGTTTAATCACCATTTAATTGCTTAAGGATCGCTATGAGCATAAGTGTTTTTAATTGTGGTAATTGTGAAAGTGACATGTAATTTCAATTTATACCCAGGGTAAAAGCTAGTTACCCTTTTCCCCCACAAACTTTAGAACAAGTAAACCTCCAGACTCTAGGCCTGGGGATTCTGCGCAAGCATGCCTCCTTACGAGAAGAAGACATCATGGTGGAGAATCCTAAAGTCCAAAATATGGCTCTGGAAAAGAAACAACAAATTCTAGGATCGGGTCCTAGAGACATGAAAGATAAAAAACAAAAGAAAACAAACCTCATAGGAAGGAAAACTAGGAGGAGAAACAAGAGAAAAACAAGGGAAATAAGGCAAGAGCCAAAGCGAAAAAGGGGACCCAACATTTTGTGCACAAAATGTAGGGATGGATATGTAGGGCATAACACATTCATGTTGATGCAAGCAAAGAGATGAACTTAAAAAGACACATCTATATATAGACAGGTATATATCAGAACCAAGCACCAGAGCATATTGTTGTATTACTGATAGATAAGGGAAATTCAAGGAATATATTATGGATAGGAGAAAAATGATTGCTTGACATGAATGTCAGATATTTGTTTGGCATTGCTGTCAAAGGGAGAGAAATTATCCATATTATCACATCCTTCAGGAAAAAGTGAGATATATTATCCATTATCAGATTACTCCAACAGGGAGAGATGATAATCTAAGGAAGAGAAAAGTGTATGAAAGATTATACAAAGGGAGAGTTGCTGACAAGAGAAAAATACATCACAAGAGAGAGAATAGTCAAAGGAAAGAAATTGAAACAAGAAGAGGATTCAACACATCAGAAGACAAAGAGATGAAATAATCAAATCTAAGCTAAAATGGAGCTTACCGGAGTTTCAGACATTTATCTGTTATCAAATAGAAAGATTGATAGCTTGATGAATCTCAACGATTGTATTTCATATTGTATTAGAAATAGTATAGTGTGATAATATAGTATATTGCCATCAATGCCAAAGGGAGAGATTGATGACATGTAACTGATTGAATGTTTGATAATGTTAAGTTGAAGATAATGC
>MU226298.1:508590-519152 GCA_018584345.1 Thuja plicata
GCCAAAGGGAGAGATTGATGACATGTAACTGATTGAATGTTTGATAATGTTAAGTTGAAGATAATGCAAGGCATTAAATTAGTTAATGGTTTGTATTTTCATTGATGTCAACTTGATATCATATGTATGGTCATGTAAATAATGCCAAAGACTTCAGAGAATCAATGGAACAAAGGTTATGTTCTCAACAATACATAAAATTCAAGTATTCACTAAAGTGACAGACAACACCGACGGAGTGCACACCATCGGAAAAGGCAAAGAAGAATAAATTTATGTAGTATTGATCAATCAAGCTAAAGGAGAGCTAAGGAATTATACAAACACTGATGAACAGTGAACACAACATCACAAAGCAGAAAGTGTGGAGCACAAAAGAATTGAATTGATACATTGATCAGAGAGGTAATGTACTTAAATAGATCTAAAAATCTGCAATTCAAGTTGCATTAGAAACATGTCATATTGTTTCAGTTTAACCATTGAAGCATCAAGTCTATTAATAGAGCATGAATTAACAGTCTTCTATATATCGAGGTACATCCCAAGGAGTGCCAAAAAGGTTGATTCATGAAAGTAGCATTGGATATGCCCGATGCCTATTAACAGTCTAAGAGAGAGGCTGATTCAAGGATGGCAGCATTAGATGCCCAATACTAAGTGACAACCTATATGTGTAAAATCCTCTAACAAGGTCACACCTAATAGTGTGTTTGTAACCTTTAATAGGGCTAGATCCTAACAGGGCTCACTTCAGAAGAGTGAAAATTTGGGGTACCAGTCCCAGTGGTTTTTTCCCTTAACAGGGTTTCCATGTTAAAATCCATGTGTTATATGTGTGTATGATGCATTTCTTTACTATTTGGTATCTTACATAATTCATTCTGGATATATCGGTATACTCTGCATATTTACTGTATTTCGGTAAATAGATGACTGCTTATCGATAAACATTAAGAATAAGGTTTAACAGAGAAATCCGACAAGTAGTAAATTGATATAAGTTGTTCAAGGCATTCATCTTATATGAAAAAAGATAACTTGAGAAATAATTAGTGGTTATAAGAGTTAAAAGGTTGATTTAAGGATTAATTTTTGAGGCCACTGATTCACCCCGTTCTTAGTTATTACTAACAATAGGAAGTAGGGAAGTCCTTGAATTCATCAAATTATGAATAGCCGAGTGAAGAATCTATATCAATCATTATCATGTTATGATTCTTCATATCCACCATTTGATTCACAGACATAGGTCTCGGTGGTTCCACATACTTGTGGTCCAAGAATTGCAAACTAGTATCTCCAATAGTATATAGATGTAGCCTCATCAACTCTTTCCATGCAGCGAAGTTGTCTTTGTTAAGATTGGGGATCTCCCTTCTATAAGACATCCATGATCTTTAGCTTAGGCCTTGAAACCTTCCTTGAAAGCACCAAATACTTTGATACCAATTTTTGGAAATGGGTTGAGTAACTGAGAGGGAAGGGGTGAATAAGCTATCACATAAAAAAATCCAAGTCCCTTAGATGTATTAATCAAACTTATCACTATTACTCGGTTATTAAAGATATTTTTCTATTACTCAGTTAACAAAGAAATCTTAAGATATTAACTTTGATTATCCTTTAGTGATTAAGTATAGAAACATAAAGAATAAATCAAATATCATGTACATAGATGACACCAAGATTTAACGTGGAAACCCAATTTGGGAAAACCACCAATTGCAACTAGTTACTATTTTTCACTCTTCTAAAGTGAGCCCTGTTAGGAGCCAAACATGTTAAAGGTTACCAAATACACTGTTAGGTGTGACCCTAGAAGATTTAATCACCCTGTAAGGAGTGGCCTTGTTAGAGGTCTTCAAACACTTCCAAGTAGAAATGCCACCTTTGTGAGAGGATTTATGAAAGATTGTTAAGTCTACTCTGTAAAGAGATTTGGATCACTGCTACAATTGTTAGAGAGTAACAATGGATTGACTTGTTTGAAGAAGCAACTGTCTTTGCTAATTCAGATCTCTGCTCTGGCTTTAAACTAGATCCTTACTGATCAAATATTCTATTGCAGCTTTGTTTGGATGTTCTATCCTTAATTAGAATTCCATCTTATTTCGCCTTCACTCTTCATATAAAAAACTCTTCCATATATTTCTGCTCACACATTCAATCCAAAATTGACCTTGTATATATATGATAGGCCTTGTCAAGTCGGCTTGAAAAACCTTTCAAATTAATAATAAAACTTAAGTCTGTCGTCTGCATATAACCAATTAAACATAAAGTGTAAACTGCTGTTAGTCGGCTGACACTAAATGCATAACTCGGTTAACACTATAATCCTTCAATTCCCAACCGTCACTATATTTCCCAAGTCAAATCGGTTAGAAATAAAAATCACTTGGCCTTCTTCAATGCCCGAGAGATCTTGGCATACACCGACTGTGCTCGGTTTAGGTATAGACATTTGTGTAACATCACTACATTTGTGTATACATAAATGACAATACACAATTGAATAATTATCTTCAACAAATGTATCGACAAATTTGTAATTGGAACATCAATAAGGATCTTGATATATGTTGACACTTAGTGTGATGGATATGCTTTTGATGAATCTTGGATGAATGGTAATAGTTTTAATGAAATATCAAATTATTTGTAATCAACATGTATGTTCTCATTTTCATTCGATTAGAGGTACATATTGACTATCCTTTAATGCCTTTATCGCTAATTCATTCTCAAGATAGAAGATATTCAGAGAATAAAAAATATAAAATAAAGGAGTAATTAGTTTGGAGCTACACTTTTGCAGTCTTTAAAGAAAAGTTTGCATAATCAATTGGAAAAATGGGGTTGAGAACAACATTATTTTCTAATAATTTTACTTTTCTCAATTGATTTAAATTCAAAATGTTAATAGAGTTACAGGTCAAAATAAAATTAAAAGAGGGGTATAAGCCTCCCTCAACTTTAGGCCACCTCTCCAAATGATGTTGGTGACGATTGTTCTAGAATTTTTAAGCAATTGTAGACCATTGATCAAGCTCTTTCTCTTTGTATCCACCACCAGACATTCTTCCATTATATTTTCCATCGCCCCAAAATTGGGGCCACCCACATCTTTCAGAATCTGGGCCTCCAGCTCCCTTCCCACCAATTTTCTGCAAACAAACTGGAGATGCAGAGGAATCCCATCTCCCATTTAGTGGAGATGCAAAGATCTTTGTAGACCTTGTCAAACATTTCTTGTAGGTGGGTGATACAATGCATCTGGGGATCATTAATAGATTCAATTTTGTGAGGCATCAAGTTAGGGTGCACAACTACTCGATCCTCTCATCAAATCATAGTTTTCTATTTTATATTTTTGCCACCATTAAGAAGTAAGAAATTATTATTCATCTTTTCGTGTGTCCATGACCTCCCCCAACCCTTTTTTTGGAAATGGCCAAAGTAAATCTATCTTTAATAAACTTATTGTAATATTGTTTGTAATTATGTTTATCTTGTAAGTTGTCTTTAATCTATTAACTCTATATTATACTCCTCATTCACCACATTTATTTTTCTTAAATTCTATCAATACGTTTCCTTCATATTAAAAGAGAGCTAAAGTAGCTTATTGATACCTTTTTTTTCTTTGATTATTTGATAAATGTTGTTGTTCTACCTTACAATAAAAATAGTCATTTCATCTATGTGATGCACGTTATTTTTTGCATGCAACGAGCCGCCGATAGGAATAATTTTTGGAGAAGGAAGTTAAAGGCACATAGGGGAAGTGGTAGATATTGTCATAAATTATATTTATTTGGGAAGGTTATTCAATTGTATCACAAAAAAGCTATGATTTGTGTGAGTTATTGAAGTATTTACGGTCATTGTAAACTATTAGAAATGAGGAATGTCTAATGTAGGGATAGAAAATTTGTGGTTTCTTTTATAATTTAATTTGGACATTAAGTTGAACTTATACTTTCATCCAAAAAGAAATGAGAAAATAGGGGAGATGAGATGAAGTGGAAGTGGTGGTAGGGTGAAGAGTGATGAAGAGGAAAGAATTGAAGGAGTACAACGAGTACTTGGTTATATTGAAATGTAAAGAATGTGAAGAGGTAACATAAATGAATTCCTTTAAAGTTGTGAAACATTAATAAGATATTAAAGAAAGCCCCATATCTCATCGACTTAAAATGAAGAAAATGATTAGATTTATAGATAATTGTACCTTCATTCATGAGTTAACGAAAATAAGGTATTCTCTTGAAAATGAAAAGCTATTTTATAGTGAGCACTTTTGTTATTGAGTAAAGATTGTCATCATTTCCATTATTATTATGCATGTTTAGTAGCAATTAATCTGGTTGTGGAACAAGATTCTATTTGTTTTAGTGTTTTAATAAGAATATGTTTGGCCGACACATTAATCATAAGCTATACTTATTAAAAATAAAATAAAAATGAATGCACTGCTAATCTCTAAATTTTGTTGATGATTAGTGACCAACAATTAGTCATTCACTTAGGCAGTTTTAGTTGGTTATCACTGTGGCCGAGCTAAAACTATGCAAGGCCAAGAAACATTGCCGAGCAGTTTTTAGTATGCCTAGTTACATTGCCGAGCCGAGTTACATTGCCGAGCCGAGTAAGTGACAGAAAGTCAAGTGCCGAGTAGGAAAATTTTTATATACATGTCTGGAATGATACAAACTTCAAGGATAAGTGATCTGGCCGACTTGTATAAGCTTTTTGGGTCAACTAATGTATGCATTTAATATTCTTATACAGAGTTAGTTATGCATTTAATTGTTTTATCCTATGCATGACTCATTGTAAGCATTAATTATTTTACCATCAAGGCATGGATATCAGATCTTGATTGTTGATCTAGATCTTGCTATCAGATCTGAATAGATATATTAGATTGCTTCTAAACCCTATTTTGACAGTGTGTGGCGACTGCATTTTTAGAAGTGAAATGAACAGTTAAGAAGCAGAGATCAAGCAGAGCAATAACATAGTGAAAAACAGAGTAATGTTATATCAGATTATGAGATCATAGAAGGTACTGGAAAGAGGAGATCCATCATCATCATCAGAGTGTATAATGAAGGATCAATACTTGAGACTTTCTAATCATTGTATCAGGTGAAAATCTCTTAATAGAGTGGTTTTAGTAGGCCTTTCTTTATCTCTTAATAGAGTGCTTACTTCATTGTAAGTTTAAATCCTTTAATAGGGTAGATTGTAATGATCTGAAGCTCTTAACTAGGCAGACCTTTCACATGGTAGATTACATATTATAATCAAACATTGTAACCTTAACAGGTACACTTTATTATTGCAGTAGTGGAGAATTTTGAGGGTGTCATCCCCACCCCAGTTTTACCTATTTGGGTTTCTGGGTTACCAAGTTATTGTGTTATGTGTTATTTATTTCATTGTGTGGATGCTATCTGAGATTACATTAGATTCATTTATGTATGAATGTGGATCAGTTTGTTTTAAGTGTTTAATTTTGAAGATCTGATTCACCCCCCCTCTCAGTATCTTGCTTTCCCATTATTGTATTTCCAACAAATGGTATCAGAGCTCAGTTCTCAAAAACAAAGGTTATAATCAGCTTGAGAATATAGATCTTGAGATGGAGATTTACAAGACAGGTAAAGTCATTGAGAATCAAAAGATTGATATACAGCTAGCACTGCAACAGCTTGAGACTGCAAGATAAGAATTAAAGAAGTCCTTGGCCAAAAGGAAAGATTTGGACAAAAAAATGAATGACACTCATTATCAGGAAGAGGACACCACAAATCTATTTTAGAATGGAGATTCTACTAAGAGCGATGTAGCAATAGCAGATCTACTGGAAAAGAATAGTGCACTATGCGAAGAAGTCAAAAAATTGAAAAAGGAACAAGAAGCCCAATCAATAAGAATGTGTGAAGTTGTTGAATAGAAAAAGAAAGCCAAAGATGACAAGGCTATGGCAGAAGAAGACAAGAGAATGATGACTACCAGAGTTGATGAAAGAACACATGGTGTGCAAACAATGACAGTCAATCAAGTGGACATGGAAAATCAACTACTACTTGCAAATCAGGAGATAAGTAGGAAAGACTTGGAGATTGTTAACCTTAGATCTAAGAACAGTCAACTGAAAGATGAATTGAGATCTAAGAAATAAATCAATAATAGAGTGAATGATCTGAGTGCAGCTATGAGCTACTTTTAACAACTGGTGGAAGCATCAAGAAGACCTAAAGATTCTTCTGGATTAGGTCACACTGGACAACATACAACCATTGAAGATGGAGAATCATCTAAGATAGGTGAAAGAAGGCATGCAAAGCCAAGAAACAACAAACCTATTTGTCACCACTGTGGAAAACTAGGTCATACAACAAACATTTGTCGAAGCAAGAATGGTAAGTCCAATATGAAAACTAACTTTAATGGTTACTACTTTAACTGTAATAAGTTTGGACATCAAGCACGTGAATGCAAGACAAAGGCAAGAAAAACACCTAGACTCAATGGTAATTTCTATAACTATCACAAATATGGTCATAGAGCACAAGATTGTAGATCTAAAGGTAAACAACAGTGGACATCAAAGGTACAAGAGAAATCGCCAAGAAAAGGCAATACTCACAATTGGGATTACAATACATGGCATAGTTGTCATTACTGTGGTGAGTATGGACATGTTCTAGAAAACTACATAAGGACACATTTCAAAGGTAAATCTAAAATTTGGATGAATGGAAGCCTAGTTTGTCATAGTTGTCTGAAAATTGGACATACAAGGAAAGATTGCAAAACTAGATTACCTATTCCTACTGTTGAGAAAATTAGGGAATAGATAAATAAGACATGGGTTAAGAAGTCTAAACCATGCAGTAGTGAAGCTAATGAAGCTGAGGTCACCCAATCCAATGGATTAGGTGATCACATCATCTCCAACTAAGAGGAAAAGGTATGTAAGGAACCGTATTTAAAATTCTTATCTTACATCAGTTCCTAACATAAAATGTACAAAAGTCCATATTTGCATATGTTAAGATGCACCGGGACATATCTTTGAAGAAAAATGCCAAGATGAGTCAATTGTACTAATAGGTGTCGAGTACTAATCATGGACACTAAAGCTGAGTTCTTTAGTGAGTGCTGAGTTTTGTTGGCAAAGAAAATTTTGTGAAGGTCGAGTTTAGTGAGCCGAGTGGGATGCAAGTTGTGTTAAAGTCGAGGACAGTTGGCTTGCACTAACTCAACAGGAAGAACATTCAATGCTCACCTACCTTGAATTTTTGAAGCTTATAAAGGATGAACAATCAACATTTCATTTTTACCTTGCAATTTTTTTACTGTTTAACAGAGCGATTGAAGTAATTTGCAGAGTTGATCTTAACTGAGTTTAGCATCAAAGATTCCATCAGCGTGCCATCGGAAATCCTAAAGTGAATAGTGAAAAGTGTGAAGAGCTACTTGTCGAGGTACTCTATTTTACATCCTTTGAACCCTAAATTTCAAAATTATGGCTGCAAGTTCTTCCGCACCAGCTAAGAGTATGGAGGCATAACCAAAACAAATTCAGTTGATACGGAGTGATGAATGTGAACCTTTCAACTTTTGAGCCGTTCCTGAAAGTGCAATATAGAGTGATTTAATGGGATCCCTCTCATCCATTCCACCCAAGGTACTCATGATTCATGATGTTTGATCATGTTATATGGTTAAGATTGGAGAAGTAGGAGATAGTGAATTGAGGAAATCCTACAGTAAATTGTGTGATAATGGAGTTCTGAAGATAGAATTCAAACATCTAGCCGAAAAAGGGTTAACTCATGCCCTAGATTTTCCCCAAGGTTTCAAAGATGAATGGATAAAAGTTATCCTTAGCTGAGTTCATGACATGTGTATGTGGTTAGATAATGGAATAGTCAAGATCACTAAAAGCATGATTCATCGAGTGACTGGATATCCTGTAGTTAATGGAAAATGAACCATGATGGATAACAACAAAGAAGAGATTACATTGAACACTAGAGCACTATGGAATAACAGAGGTATGACTATCTCTACAATTACTGACCTAGAACTTGATTTTGGAGTAAGGGTTATAGCACATAAATTCTATCAGTCCAATAGATTGGATAGTGTTCCTTGTACAGTAGTTGATCAGGCATGGAAAATTGTGAAGAAGAATCACACATATGATCTTTCCGAGCTACAACAGACACGACTAGCCAAGAACCTAGCATCAATCAAAAAGGCTAAGAGCTCATCATGTAAGTTTGGTTCTTTACTAGTTTGTATATTTTTCTACATTCAAGATACATTTCCTACACTGGGAAATATTGTTTGGAAAAAGGATAGACCCATTACAGCTCAGATTAGTGAATGTATAGAGAAACTAGGGAGTAACTTCAATAGCATCAGGGGAGCTATTTTGTAGAATTCAAGAAGAGAATGAGATTAAGGACTAGGATTCCTAACTCACTAGTGGAGAAGCACTATGAGGAAATCTGTTTTCTAGTTTATACAGATAATACTTATATCAAGGCAGTGACTCCTAGGATAACATGCTTAGAACCATTTCCATATGAAATTAATACTGATGAGGCATCAGCTACCATCACTGCACTCCTAGCCAAGGAAATTGATACTAAAATAGAGAGATTTGGAAATTTTGATGAAGCTAAGGCTAAAGTTTCTAGAAGTTTGAATGAAGGAACTATGGAGAGAAAAAGAAAGAAGATTGTTAAAAACTTGAAGAAAATGGTTGGCTTAGGTAGTGATGAAGAACATGAGGATGCAACTTTAGGCCTAACCATTGGACAAGGTGAGGATATTTCTACAAAGGAGGAAGTCAGTGCATCAAAAGAGGTTACTAAGAAAGCTAAGGGAAAGAAACCATCAATTGTCATAGTAACCAAGAAGAGCCAACCCAAACCTAAGATAACACCTCCTGCAACTAATCGTCCGAGGACTAGAGCATCTACTGTTACTTCCCCAATAGAAGTGAAAACAAAAGTATATGGTAAAAGGAAAGTTGTAGAAATTAGTTCTAGAAAGGAAGAAAAGGTTTCTCCTAAGGCTGAGCAAAGTAAGCCAGCAAAGAGACCAAGAAGGAGATTAAATTTGGGAACAGATAGTGATGAGGAGAAGACAGAAACTGATGAACCTAGCAACGCACCTGTATAGTCAGAAAATGAAAGCACTTCCATTTTAGACTGGTTTATCCTTTTGAGTGAGTGGTTTTGGGTCATGACAAGCACCTCTAAATGGGTTCCTGATCTTGACATGGCTTCCCCCTTGACCTACCTTTCTAACCTCCATTTCTTGACCTAAATTTTGCATTCTGGGTCTCTGACTTGTGATCCTGGGATCTGAGGACAGGGTTGACCTTGGCCCTACCCTAGGACAGGGTCAACCTCGGCCCTGTCCTAGGATAGGGCCAACCTTGACCCTGTCCCAGGGTCTAAATCCCTGGAACTTTTGGTTTCTGGGATGTCAGTCTTCACAAAAAGTTTATTCCTGCTTCCGGGTCAGCTGTTTTGGGTTTCGAATTGGTTGATTCCTAAATTATATTTAATATAGGTCCTTTCCTAGGGGTAAAGGCTTAAATGATGATTTAATTATCCTATGTAGGCCTCCTTAGAAGATTGTGCCCTAGTCTCATATAAAAGGGAGCTTTCTCTCTCATTTTTTGTAAGCATCATTACGCAATTGAAAAGAATTTTTAAGTGCAATTCAAGCAAGCTAAGGAGAAATATTTCAAGAAATCATCCATCCATTCTCAAGAATTCAAGCATCCATTTTCATGAAGGAGATCTAATGGAGGCCATTGAAGGATTCAAGCTACATAGTGCCATTTTGGTGATCTCTCCATCCACCTTCTTCCAAGCCTCTTCCAAATTCAAGAACCCATTCAAGAATTGGTGTTGGAGATCTACAAGCGATTGATTGAAGACATCCTACATGATAAATTCTACATTATAGATCCATTTGATGCATACATACTTGTGGATTCACGGTTTTGAATCTGCCACAAGGGCTTCCATATAAGCAAGGTGAATTTATGTGTTTACTTTGTTTATCTTTGCAATTTCAATTATATTATAAGGTTAATTCCAAAACTAGGGTTTGACCAAGGCAAACCCCTCCCCCACAACAAACAAACCTTTTTTCTTGTAGGTATAGGTTTGGGACTATAGATCCAAGGCTATATCTGGATACCCTTTTCAGATTTATTTCAGACTGTGCAAACAGGGACACTTTCAGAGTTGAGCAGATCGAGTTGGAAAAAGTTGTACAGGGTCAACCTTTTTCATAAGATGACATTGGAATGGAAAAATATTTCTGGGTTTTGTCCGTCTCTGTGTTCTAGTTTGGTATCAAATGTCAGCATCTCCAGAAACTATCTATAGATCTCAGAAAACAACAATCTTTGATCTACAATTTTGTAAGGTTGGTACTTCATCTCATCCATTTCAATTCCTAGAACTATCATATACATTCCTTTCTAAAATGGGAATTTAAGATCTTTC
>MU226298.1:534803-546099 GCA_018584345.1 Thuja plicata
ATAAGCTTTGCTTTTAGTAGAATATCTTAGAAATATTCCTTCATCACTTTTAGAGTCAAGTTTCCCATTTCTATCATCTTTCAATATATAACATTGACTTCCAAAAATTCTAAAGTAACTCACATTTGGTGTGTATCCATACCATAACTCATAAGGTGTCTTCTTGGTGTCTTTCTTCAATTGAACTTGGTTTAGTGTATAAACAACAATACTTACAACTTCTCTCTAGAATGTTTGTGTGATTCCTTTTTCAATTATTAGTGTTCTAACACAATAAACAATTGATCTATTCCTCCTTTCAGCAATCCCATTTTGCTGTGGTGTTCTCGGTGCATAAACCTATCTTGTAATCCCATGCTCATTAAAAAAGTTAGTGAATTCATCAGAAATAAATTCTCCTCCTCTATCTGATCTTAAACATTTCAATTCTTTTTCACTTTGCTTTTCAAATTTAGGTTTATGCCATTTGAACATCTTAAATGCTTCACATTTCTCTTTTAAGAACATGACAGTCATCATCCTCGAATAGTCATCAACAAATAGAATAAAGTATCTATCACCATAATAGATCGTTGTTCTCATTGGTCCATGTAAGTTAGTATGGACTAACTCTAGAATAACATTAGATGTGTAGGTTTTGCTTTTGAAACTAGACTTTGTCATTTTTCTTTTTTGACAATTCTTGCTAATAACATGGTTGAGCTTTGAAATACTCGGTAAGCCTCTCACTTTTCTTTTATTACTTATCTTAACCATGTTGTCAAAATTCACGTGACATAACCTTTTATGCCACAACCAAACATCTTCATTTCTATCCAATAAACAGTTGGTCTCGATATTGTCAAGATATAATAGATTACCTTTTGTTTTTTTCACTTGTACTGATCAACTTTCCTATTCCATTATAGATCTTTGCCTTTTTGTTCTCAAATGCAACTCGGTGTCCTATGTTGTTCAACTGTGAAACACTCAATAGATTATAGTTAAGTCCTTTCACCCAATATGCATTTTCACATCTGATCAGATTATTCAAAATGATGGTTCCTTTTCCTTCAATTGGGCAAGGTGAGTCATTACCCATCCTAATTGATCCGCCATTATAATATTCAAAAGTTTCAAAATTTTCTTTATCTCCAGTCATGTGATGAGTACAACCACTATCAATAATCCAGACATCATTTTTGCTAACTTTAGATATGAGTGTAGTTTCAACATAACTTTCTTCTTTTTCTGAGTCATCCTTTATAGAAACAAATACTACCTCAACATATTCATTAGAATCAGTAGTAGAATTTTCATCTTTGTTCTCAACCAAGTAACAAGATTTCTTTCCTTTGCCCTTGTAATATTGGTTATCTCTTCTGTCAGAGTGTCAGTTTGTTCTGTAGTCTTCGTCATCACTTCTATCATACTTCTTTTCATAGTACCTGTCCTTGTTTCTTTCATCCTTTCTCTTGTTAGGACATCTAGAAGCAAAATGTCCAATTTATTTGCAATTAAAACAGACCAATGGTAATTTACCTTTATATCTTCCTTTACCTCTATGTAGTCTCCTAGCCATTAGTGCTTCAATTTCATCAAGTTCTTGTCTATCACTATCACTGTCACTATCATTTCTCATAGTGTGTCTGTTACTATATTTTCTTATTTTTAGAGAATAATTCAATGCAAAATCAATAGTTGGTAAGACATTATTGTCATAGTTGTTCATCTCAAATGAAATAAGTCTACCAATCAAACTATCAAGAGTAACATTGTTACTAGCTACTGCTCTCATTTCTTGAATTGCAGATACTCCAATAGCATAAATAGGTAGTAAGGTTCTCAAAATTTTACTTACAATTGTTTCTTCCTCAAGTAATCCTCCTACTCCATGGATAGCATTAACAACTTCTTTGATTTTGTCACTGCACTGAGTCATCAAACTTTCCAGGTCATCAAACTTTCCTCTTAGGCTTCCAGCTTTAGCTCTTAGTACATTGGTGTCTCCTCCATGTACTAGCTTTAGTTTGTCCCACATTTGATTTGCAGAGGTGCATGATTTCACATCTTCAAATTCAACATCAGATAGTGAAGAAGCAAGTTCTATCATCATAGAATTGTGTTCATGTTTCTCTCTCAATTGATCAACAATTAGAGGTCCAGTAGGTGCAACATATTCAATATCCAAGTGTTGTGTGACTTTATTTACAATACCTAATAGATGAATTCTTATCCTACATTTCCATGATGAAAATTTTTCCTTGTTCAACTTAGGCACATCCCTTTTACTCATCTTGTGATCTTTAGCTTAAGTATTTAAACTCTCTTCCAAGCACCAAAAATCTAATACCAATTGTTAGAATAACTGCGAGAGAGGGGGGGGGGTGTGAATCAATGGCCTTAAAATAATTCCAAAAATCCAACCAAAACTTATATCTCCAATATAATATCCTCTAGTTATCTTTCAGTCCATCATGATGTATGCCTTAAGTAATTCTAACAAATATAAATTGCTTGGTAAGATATACTGTTTATCTTTTCTAGACTTTACCGAGTAGAAACAAATAAACTAAGAGTTAACCGACCAATCCAGTATCAATAATGTGTAAATCAAAATATCAATTCAATGAAAGAAATACACATTTGACATAGATTTCAATGTGGAAACCCTATTAAGGGAAAAACCACTTGGGACCGGTAACCCAAAATTTTCACTCTTCTGAAGTGAGCTCGGTGAAGAGCCAACCTTGTTAAAGGTTACAACACACTGTTAAGTGTGAGCTTGTTAGAGGATTTAAAACCAATAGTTTATCTTTTGACCTATAACTCACTATGCTGTGAACAAGAAAACCTTTTGATACTCTTGAGCATCTCAATACATTAAGGGTTGTTAAACCCCATTCAGTTAAGAGATTTTATGAATCAATGCTTAAACTGATACAGTAAATGATCTATTTAATAGTATAAATTTAACTTGTAGATATTCAGATCTATTGTTAGTCCAATAATACCTCTATGATCAATATGCTCTTCAATTCCTTTTCTCTCTTCCTTTCTTCTGCTCGGTGAATGCTTTGTCCTTTGTTGCTCGGTGTCTGTAGATTTCCTTGGCTCTGTTCTTCAACCTGTATGATTAGATATGTATGAAGAATTATATCTTCACACCAAAGTTATACTCAACATTCCTCTCTTTCCAATGAATTAATTGTCTCTTTATATAGACATGATTAGCTGCTCAATCTCCTTGTTTTTTTCATAGATCACTTCTTGATCCGTAAAAATTTCCATGCTTTCTTTATCTCGTAAAGCTTTTCTTTAGTTTTATTCCGTATATCTCTCCTTGATAACTGGGAATAAAAGATGCTTTAAATATATTTCATGCTTTAGTTTAACTAATCATTAATAATAAAGCAATAAATCAGTCAATCCCTAAATATAGCTCTTGACAACTAAGTGTTTTTTCATTCTTTAACTTCAGTTCTGATCGATCATCAACTCCAATAAGCTCGGTCATTGAATTCAGTTGTGCTCGGTGACAACTTCAGTTATTCTCAGTAAATATTTCTTTCTCGGTAACACTTACTTGATTACTATAGTGCTTGGTATACACTGTGAACTACTTGATGTTCACTCTCCATTGGTGTGCATTGTCCGTCTGTGTTTACTGTCACTCGGTGTATACAAAACTTTTATGTTTTACCGACCACATAAAATTTTGTCTCTTCTGTCTCTTCAAGTTTATGACAATATGTGTATGGACAATCATATTATATCGAGTTGACATAAATGAAAATATAATACATTAATTGATTTAATGTCTTTCATTCACTTTTGCATCTCGGTGATCATCAACTTATCATCTTCAAACATTTAATCAGTTATAGTTTATCAGGATATGATTAACTTGATATAATTGATCTAAAATTGATGGTTGATTGTCTCACTATAACAGGTTCAAATAGATAAGCTGAATATGAGGGTGGCATACCCTAAACCCTTGTCATTGATTGCATTTTTATCCCTAGAGGAATGATGCATGTTCAAATGATGTGGGTAAGGATATTTGTTGAGTATGCCCCAAATTTGACTAAATCAGGGATTGTTCACAACAGTTGCAGAGAGGTGGCATAGTGACCATACTACTTTTCACCTACCCACCGAAGAGATGACTATCATACCAGAGGACATATACTAAATTTTGTGGATCCTAGTTATGGGAGAGTTAGTACACTTTGAGCTGTATGATTATGGTGTTGCCGTACATCGAGTATTTGATGATGATCAGATTAGAGGCTACATAGTGACTTGGGATACGATGATGCAGAGAGAGTATGCCCCACTTCCTATAGTTCTCTCAGCCTTGATTGAGGATTCCTCATGCCAGATCAAAGAGCGCATGGATTCCACATTGGGTGGGGTTGTTTATGGAGGATATACTTGTGAGACCATGTTGCTTTTCTTGGGGTACATGCATTCTAGCACATTTATATCATGAGCTGCATCAGGTGGTCTATGAGCGCGCAACAACTTAATCAGTGGGTGCCATAGTGTTACAAATCTGGGTATGGGAGAATCTTCTAGTGACTTGACCAGTTGTAGAGAGAGCATGAGAGGAGGGTCAACCCTTCATCTATGGTTATAGTGGTTTTCTTACCCAGCCAAAGTTGGGCAAGTTAGAGTACTAGAGGAGACAGATTGATGATATAGATATTGTTTGTTGGAGACCTTATCTAGGATGTGAGGAGTGGTGCAAGGATCACTGAGAGGTGCTATACATATTCACATTGATATGGTTACTTGGTCCCACACCTTACATTATTGAGAGATTCATCATTACCAGAGTATGGCGACAGTTTGGACGGACATAGGGTTTGCCCCAGGGGCTAGCTATGTATGCATGTACATGGAAGGAGAAATCTTCCTAGGGACCATGTACATCATTTGAGGGAACTATAGATGAGTTTCACACTTTAGTTCTAGTTTCTTAGGATTATGAGGATGATGTGATGGAAGCGGGCGTGATTAGGGAGTATACATAGTGTTTTTTAGCACATCCCTTTCCACGATTGTCTTCACAAGATGAGCCAGTGCCTCCCTTGGAGAGTGATGATGATGATGAGGATCAACCTGGATAACCAACAAGATATGGAGGATGATAGAGAGATCATATAAAGGAGGAGGGTGTAGGATAAGATGATATCCTAGTGAGAGAAGTGAGAGGGAGAGGTGGTAGAGTGATTGGTTGAGGAGATGGTGGTGATGAGGATGACCATGTAGAATATGATGGTGGTCATAGGAGAGATGTCAGTGATCATGGAGGAGATGAGAGTGATCATGGAGGAGATGATAGGGATCGCGATGGAGCTACTAAAAAGAGGAGGAGATTTTTGTTTCTAGATCAAGGACAGGTAGCTTGCAAAGCTAGGTCAAGTATAGTAGGACATTATTTGTAGAGAGGTATCCAAGGTCAGGATATGCAAAGATTACATGGGGAGTTGGTTATATCACAAACATACATCATATTATTGTAGGGAAAAATTCAAAGGCTTGAGGCTGAGTTAGCTTCTACCAGGTCAAAGAGAGATCATGATATTCATACCATGGAGGCAGAGTTAGCAACTACTAGGAATCAGAGAGATTATGCTATACAACAATGAAAAGTAGTAGAGGATATAGCCCAGCGGTTAGAGCAGGTGACTAGAATGGTATGACTCGCCATACCATGCAAGATATACGAGAGGAGATCTAGAGGGGGGAGTTCTATCATACTTTATATCATGAGTTATTTCCAGTAGGTCAAAGTGACCATTCCTATACACAGAGTGTTAGAGGTGCTACTTCACGGTAGGTTGAGAGTAGAGGTGTATCAAGGCCATCTCCTAGACCTTTGAGGGGACCATATGTAGTGATAGGTGATGGTGTAGGAAAATCAACTAGTGTAGGTACATTTACAAGTGCAGGTATAGGTGTAGGTACAGGTGGCCATATTTTTATGGCTCGCTCGATAGAGTCAGGAGATAGTCATGCTTAGATCTTCTTGATTGTATCATATTTTTGATGAGGACATATATATCACTTTTGATGATGTATTGTTGATATATCTTGATGTGTACCTTTGTGATGTAGATACTTGTGATTTTTGGACATTGCAGAGACCTTACCCCTTACTTTTGATGATGTTCTTCTTGGATGTCATTATATATGGAATTTTATGAGTTTGATGATTTATGATGATGCCAGGAGACATTTTGATGACTGCAGTTTATATGATTCTATCTATATGCATGTTTCCATGGTTTTTTTTATTCAGGATGTATGTGTGCAGATACTGTACTTTTTATGTTTATGTATGGATGCCCCAAAATGTATGGAAAATGATGTTTTATGTTTCTATTATGGATGCAGAATATGAATGTGATGATTCTAGGTGATAATGCAATGCTTTATGTATACGATGGTGATTGATAATGATGTAATGCTTATGGATAATGTTAATGTAACTAAATAATTTGGGTAATATGTAATATAACTAAATGATAAGGAAATGCACCTAAATGAGGATATATAATATAATCATATAATGATAAATGAATGAAATGATCCAAAATTGCAAGTGTTCCTAAATGTATATGAAAATGCCCCTAATGAATGCAATTTGTGAAATATAAATGAGATGTATTGTTTTTTATAAAGTCCCACATATTCCATCGAAAGAAGAATTATTGATACTTTAACTTGGATGTTTGACCCCACCTTTCCTTGAGAAATCACATAATGAAATATGTATGCATGATTTAAACTAACTTGAATGAAATACACAAATGAAACCTAAAATTGTTGTCACTTTTTAACGGATTGCTATTTTTGCAAGTATCATCATTGAGATTTTTGGTAAACCATTTGGAAACTGGTACAACCCTCACTGGTGACATTTCCAAACCATGATGGTATGAATATCTATTTCATCAGATTTAATGTGACCACTTCCATCATTGAAGTTCTAACTCATCAATACAACCCTCACTGGTAAGATTTCCCCCACCATGAGAGTATGAATACTAATTTCATCGGATTCAATGTTGCAAGTGGATTTTGGCATTAAGATATGAACAATCTAAATGGCCAAGGTATATGTTTTTGTAAACAAACAAAGGTATGGACCCTATTGATAAAAAAATGTCCCCGATGTTTCTTTTATGATCATGTCATTAGACAAACTTGCATATGTCTAGGAATAAACCTTACAAGAAAAAATCTAAAAAAATAATCATGTATCCATTGCATATCTAGTTCAAAATATCATTGATAGGCTAAAAGACATGATAGAAAAAACAATAAACATCATTGAACTTAACTTTTCTATTTGTTTGTTGATCCATTGCCTTGGAAAAAATATCCATCCAATTTTGATCCTTTATTCATAATGATTGATGTATCATCTTAGCATTTGATTGCTTAGCCTTTGAATTTGATATGAGTCATATGTTTGGATTTGTAGAAATTTGATATTTGGATCAATCAATAAGTGTAAAAGATTTTCATTCTTGATTTTTGATGAAGGGATTTGAAATCTTGCTTGTGTCTGTTCTCCGATGAGCTCTTGGAATTTGAATTGTGCCACTAATTGGATTTGTTAATGATAATGAACCAAAGAAACTTTCCAACACCATGACGGAGGTTTTATGTACAAATTCAACTTAGAGACTTTATTATGACTATGTACAAATGACAGAATGCAATGGGCTATATACAAGGATGGAAAAATGTAAATGCAATGCAACTAGGCTTGACCTAGGGCAAGTAGCATCTATTTTACCAGGTTTTCACCACTTTGATTTATTGCACTTTTTTTTTTCCTCTTTTTTGCTCTTTTTTTTCTATCAAGGCGCCTATTGCTAGGTTTTCACCAAGGCATGTTTTATCTTTTTTTTCTTTTTTTCTACCAAGACGCCTATTGCTAGGTTTTCACCAAGGCACTTTTTTTTTTCTTTTTCAATATTTTTTTAAATTTTTCTCAGGATTAATTTGAACTATACAACATGATGCTTTTCCATCTGATACTCTCTCTTCTTATACTCTTTCAATGAATACTCTTTCATTTTATTAGGTATAAAACCTCTTTAAGTGTATGCTATTAATGGGTTCATGAAGCTCATGTCCTTCACAATCAATTAATTTGAATGTTCTGTTCCCATAGGATGATGTAATTACAAAGGGTCCTAGCCAATTTGCCTCAAATTTCCCCTTCTTTCCCCTTTCTGATTGGTTTGTGGGATTTTCTCTTAGAACAAGATCACCTATTTGGAAGGCTCAAGGTTTTATCTTTCTATTATAGTTATGAGACATTCTATTTTGGTACACTTGAAGATGATTATAAGCTTGATGTTGATATTCTTCTAATAACTCTAGCTCTTCCAATATAGACACTCTATACTCCTCATCGGCCAGGATGCCATGTAATGAGACTCTTAAGGATGGAATTTCCACTTCTAATGCTAAAAATTCTTTGGCTTTATACACTAAATAAAAAGGTGTGGCCCTAGTAGGTCATTTGATGCTTTTCTATTTATTTGTGTCATAAAGCTTCCTTCCTTTGATTTTTTTAGTACGGAGAACCTTGCTTCTTGATAATAGATTGGGACTTCTAAATTCACAAATTTTAGGGTACCACCAGTGGCTCTTTCTATGGACATATGCTCCCTGTGAGCATAGCAAGATTCCAACTATATGTGGAGAAGCAGACCAAGTATCTACATTTAATCTAGTGCAAAGTGAAATTGGGTGGCCCCAGGCCCCCCAAAAAAGTGAACACTTCTTCTTTCCTCTATCAAATACATAATTCTGATCATGTAATACTTTGGATCTCCTAAATACGATGCCACCATTCTCAAGGACAACATTCATTTCTTTATTAACACTCTTTCAGTTTTGTTTACCCTTAGAAAAGTCAGCAGGTGCATTGTAGTCATTGATAAATAGAAGATCCCCATGCATTTGATCAACCCTACAAGTAACTAGATTAAGCTCTTCTTCTTGAATGCCTTTATGTACACAATCTTCCCTATATTCAAGATGTTTCTCTTCACAAAAAGGATTTGGAGATAACTCACATTCAAGAACTTCCTTCTTATCAAGAATTTGATCAGATAGGATACTCAGATAATTTTTAGAACTAATCTTCAACACATTCTCCTCATTATGTCTATTTGATTCCATCTCATCTTCGCATGTTTGATACAAATTCTTCTTATAGGATGAAATAATGCATGTTTCACTTTTTGAATACACTTCCCATACATGTTTTTGATGACATGTAACTGATTGAATGTTTGATAATGTTAAGTTGAAGATGATGCAAGACATTAAATCAGTTAATGGTTTGTATTGTCATTGATGTCAAATTGATATCATTTGTATGGTCACATAAATAATTCCAAAGACTTTAGAGAATCAATGGAATAAAGGTTATGCTTTCAACAATGCATAAAAGTCAAGTATTCACCAAGTGACAGACTACATCGGCGGAGTGCACACCATCGGTAAAGACAGAGATAAAGTCACAGTGATTCCCGACGAGCAGAAGATAGTGTTGCCCGATGAAGCAGAATCACAAGATGCCCGACAAGATATAAACAATATTGCCCGACAAGAAAAATCCAATGATGCCCGACGGACGGAGATCCTGAAGCTAACTGGAGTTACATTGATGGAACTGGCAGTTGTCACCGGCGACAAACTGCAAAGTTGACTGACATAACAAAGAGATAAGAAAATGATAAAATATCTAGCTGGCAGAGCTAAAGGATAGACTTAACTGGTTGTTTTATTTGTTTTATTCGACCACAGTTAAGTAAGTGATTTGTACAAATGGCAAGAAGATAACTACGAGATAAATGAGAAGTTAAAGCCAAAAATCAATTTGGGTGGATTATTTTTCATGCCAAGAATCAAGAATCAAGAACCTAGAATTAAGGAACATCATGTCTATATAAGAGACAAGTATAATTCATTCCCGAATGTAAGAAATCAGATACACGGGGGAGTGAACTAATAGAATATACTGAAGAGAAACTGATGAAGGATAAAACTTCATGTAGTCCTGATCAATCAAGCTAAGGGAGAGCTAAAGAATTCTGCAGACACCGACGAATAGAAAAGCACAACATCACAGAGAAAAGAGAATGAAGAAAAAAAGAATGGAATTGATACATTGATCAGAGAGGTATTGTAAGTAAATAGATCTGAAAATCTGCAATTCAGTTGCATTAAAAAATAGGTCATTTTATTTCAGTTTAACCATTGAAGCATTAAGTCTCTTAACAGAGCAGCACTTAACAGTATTTTGTAATTGAGGTATATCCTAACAGATTACTAGAAGGTTGACTCATGATAGTAGCATTGGTCTTACCTAAAGCCTATTGACAGTCTAAGAAGGAGGCTGATTCAAGGATGGTAGTAAGATTAGCATAAAGCCTATTGACAGTCATGAGACTGATTCAAGGATGGTAGTGTAGATGCCAGATACTAAGTGAAAACCTATGTATAAAAATCCTCTAAAAAGGTCGCACTTAACCGTGTGTTTGTAACCTTTAACAGGGTTGGCTCCTAACAGGGCTCACTTTAGAAGAGTGAAAATTTGGGGTACCAGTCCCAGTGGTTTTTCCCTTAACAGGGTTTCCATGTTAAAATCCTTTTGTTATATGTGTATGGTTCACTACATTATTGTTTTACATTCTACATATGCATTTATGGATTGACTGGTATACTCTGCATATTTATTGAGTATCAGTAAATACAGTTTACTACTTATCGATTATCAAGGAGAATAAGGGCAGACAAGGTAAACCGACAGACAGTTATTTGTTTCAAGTATTTCAAAGGCATACATCTTGTAGGGAATTAATAATTGGAGAAGTACTGATTGGTGGATTAAAGTTTAAATTGGATAAATTTTTGAGGCCATTGATACACCCCCCCTCTCAGTTATTACTAACAATTGATATCAGAGCTTGTGTGCTTAGAAGGAAGGTTTCAAGACCTAAGTAAAGATCACAAGATGAACAGACAAGATGTGCCCAAGTTGAACAAGGACAACTTTCCCTCATGGCAAAGTAGGATAAAGCTTCTTTTATCAGGTATTGGAAATGATATTACTCAATACTTAGATACTGAATATGTGTTTCTTATAGGACCATTGATAGTAGATCAATTGAGAGTAAAGCATGAACATAACTACATGGTTATAGAGCTTTCAGCCTCACTCTCTGATGCTAAATTTGAGGATGTCAAAGATTGCAAAAATGCAAAGACAATG
>MU226298.1:559963-574757 GCA_018584345.1 Thuja plicata
TTCTCCTATCGACACGTCAGCACACTTTATCATTCAACTGGTTCTGCTCTTCATCGCATAGTCGCGAATGAAAATCCTTCTTTATGTCTTAGTCTGCGACTGAGCGATTACTTGCTCGTCGCGCTCTTGCTATGTCTTTCTCCATTTGGACTTTTACCTCACGACTGAGCGATGACTCCTTATCGCACACCCGCAATGCATTGTCCCGAGCTACTATTTCTATTGCGACTGAGCGATGATCTCAAATCGCACACCCGCACTGCTTCTCCATGAGCTGCTCCTTGCTCTGCGAGTCTGTGACACACATTATTCGCGCACTCGCTGCACTTCTACATGAGCTGGCTATGTCCCTGTGACTTAGCGATGAGCTCAAGTCGCGCACTCACCGCGCTATAACCCGAGCTACCATTTCCTTCGTGACTGAGCGATGAGCTCATCCGAGCTAATCTTTTCTTTGCGACTGAGCGATTAGCTCATGTCACGTACTCGCACCTTCTCCTCCCAAGCTGACCTTTGCCTTGTGACTGAGCGATTACTGCTCGTCGCACACTTGTCATGCTTTTCACTTAACCGTCAAGTCACCTGCGACCTTGCGATGCACAAGGTGTCGCTCACTCGCACACCAGGATTTAACTTTTTTTCTTCACGACTGAGCGATTGATCACCCATCACGTTGTCGCACCGTGTTTTCTCTTACTGCGAATTGACTCGCGACTGGGCGATGAGCTCCTCGTCGCATTGTCACACACTGTCTTTTCTACTAGCCGTCTGCGACTGAGTGACTAGTTCCTCGTCGCGCACTCGCTCACTAATAAGTGAACTATTTTCCTAGCTCGCGAGTGTGTGATGCATTACCTTTCTGCTCTCTGCTGGCTCTGCGACTGAGCGACTAAGAAAAACATGACTTGCTCGTTGGAAGACTTGTATCAAAACTTGTTCAAAATTGCTGGGGCTAGGGTTTTGAGCTAAACCCTAGGGTGCTCTGCACCATGAAGGCATAATGTTTTAAGGTATTTCTTGAAGAATGTTCATTGTTCTTATCAAAAAATGTGCAGAAGACTCCCCTTCAAATCTCTCCAAGATAAAAAATGCATCAAGTGGAGGCATACTAGGATCCTCTTTCATGCTGCAAATTTGGTCTTCATACCATTCATAGCACATGTTGTATTCTTCACCACTGGCATCATGAAACATATAAAGAAACCATTTCTCAAACTGTCTCCATGATGAGATGGAATGCGTAGGTAATGATTCATATTCTTCTTGTGCATTATTTTAATAACCATGCAAACAACTTCATGGCATCATCTTCTGTATGGACCTCATAATTATCAAGGAATATATGAAAAGCATCCAAATGATCAAGAGATGATTCATCATAATCTCCATAAAATTCAGGAACCCTCTGTGAAAGTTGTGAAAATAATTCATTAGAACTACATCAAAACTTTCTAAGATCTAAAGGCCTGGTATCAACGGGAATCAAAAACCTTTTGAACATAATTTTAAAAATTATGTAATAGATCTTCTATTACTAATTAAAGGACAAATACTCATCCCTTCCAAGCTATCTCCCTCACTGGGGAAATTAAAAAATTTTGACATATAGGGTCGCCACCTTTTTATCTCCTTTTGAGTCTTTTCCCTTAGTAGAGTCACTGAATAAAATAATTTATTAAATAGAGTCACCACCTTCTTATCAGAAGGAAAATACTTACTATTTTTTGAGTTCTTTTCTCCTAGTAGAGTCTTAAATATATCACCAGAGCTTCTAGGTAATATTCAACGCTGTCTTTCATAGACAAATCCCCAGCAAAGTCGCCAATCTGTTGGTGCTCAAATCAATAGATTGGATTTCCTATGGACTTGCCAATCCAATGTTGGGAAACCCAAGTGATTTGGCCAACTAACAAGATTCAACCAAGGCAAGGTTGAACGCTCTGCAATTCTAGCTTTACAGAACCAAGGCTAGTAGGCCTATACCTTAAAATTATCCTTCAAATCTTAAGGCTTTTTATAGCAGATATAATACACCTCAAACCCTCTCTCTCAAGTATGGAAAGGCACTTGAAAGAAATCTAACTAAAAGCAATATATCATAAACTATAAAATGAGATACTTTGAATAATTGAAAGAGTGTTTAGTAAATATGTATGTAAATTTAAATGAACAGATAGATAAGATATCACAAAACTATAAACAATAAACTGAATAAATATAATCCAAATAATGATTAGACCAGTGCCTTATTCTATCACGGGCAATAGAGTCAAAATCATCCCAAACCTATGTACAACCTCAGAGACAGTTTGCAATAAATATATCACTTCAAAGGCATTATGATGATCATGTATCTTAAGACAAATCCATAGCTATCTCAATTGAGTTTAACTCCTCAAATGATAGACCGATTGATTGTGGCCACAATCAATTGAATTTAAACATGCAAGATGAAAAGACCAATTGACAATGAAAGCGGAAAATTTAATCAATTAAGTATGCAAGATCAAATTATCATTTTGAAGAAAATCTAAAGATTTTATCCAAGGGAATAATTGAAAATGAAGTTGAGTCAATTCCCACAGATGAAAGAAAAAAAAACTTATCTTTATTGAGTTTGAAAAAATAGTACATCTAGGTCCATGTTATACTTATTGATTAAAGACTATCCAAATATGTAAAATTGTATTATATTATATTGTCTTGTCTCTTTACATTTTACATTATGTATATATATGTGTGTTTGAGTGGCTTTCACACCTCTTTAGGGTGAAAAGACACAACCCTTATTACAAATTATTTTGAAAAAACAACAAACTAACTAAAAAATAACTACCTAACTTTTGGATTTGGCTTTGGTAAAAAATCCAAAATACCTCATGAAAAGCTAATATTTCTGATGGAGATAGGAAATTTGATTTCCTGATCTAGGATATTTTTAGATTTTTAGAATTTGACCAACTTCAACCTCTGCCGGCATCATCTTTGTAGTAGGTCAAAATTCTAGCATTTTTTGAAGGCCTCAATTAGTTAGTTCTATTTATTTGTGTCATAAAGCTTCCTTCCTTTGATTTTTTTAGTTTGAAGAAACTTACTTCTTGATAATGGATTGGGACTTCTAAACTCTCAAAATTTAGGGTACCACCACCTTGAGGATAATAGATGGAAGAAAAATGTTGAGTAATATGAAATGTTTCACATAACTCCTTAACATCCTTATTTTTGAATTGTCTTCCATTATCAGTGATAAGTGCATGTGGGATACCATATCTACAAATGATGTGGTTTAGGATAAACATGAATTTTTTTTTTCCTGTTGAGTTGTTAAGGGTACAACTTCCACCCATTTTGTAAAGTAATCAGTTGCAGTGATAATGTATTTGTGCCCACTAGAAGGAGGATATATCATCCCTATCAAATCAAAACCCCATTGATAGAAATGCCAAAGTGTAGTAATGGGATGTAATTCCTATGCTGGCACATGTATCTAGTTCCCATGATGTTGGCACTTTTGACAAATTTTCACAAATTGGCATGCATCATTTTCCATGGTCGACCAATAGTACCCCATCCTAAGAAGTTTCTTTTCTAAGGTAAATCCACTTGAGTGTGACCCACAAATCCCCTCGTGAATGTCATGTAAAGAAGTTTTCTATTCCTCACTCTCTAGACATCTAAGTAACATTCTATCAAGACCTTTGTGATACAATGTGTCAACAATAAGGGTAAGCGCAAGGCTTGGCATATAAGGTTTTATTTCTCATTTTGAGTTTGGTCTACAACTAAGATGTTATCTTTGAGATAGGTATAAATAGGACCATACCAAGTAGAGTCATGACCCATAATTAGGCAAATGATTTGGGAATCAGGATGGTCGTATGTGGGTTTTACCAATTCCTTCACCAAGAACTCATATCTATCACCTTGATCATGTATTTGCAATAGTGAAGCTATGTGGCCATTGCATCAACTGCTTTCTTCTCTGCTCTAGGTATTTTCTCAAATGTGATCAATACAAAATGATTTTTGAAGTCATCAATCAACCTTTTATAAGGCATGAGTTTGTTATCTTTAGTTTGGTATTCACCATTATTCTGATTGATGACTAATAGAGAATTCCCATAAATTTGAATTTCTGTAATCCTCCATTATAAATCCATTTTTATACCTATCACAAGAGCTTCATACTCTGCTATATTATTGGTGCAGGGAAATAGAAATTTGAATGATTTGGAGATTGTGCAACCTTGGGGTGTAATGAAGAGAACTCCTGCCCTCGAGCCATGTTGAGTATAAGATCCATAACAGTATAAATTCCATGTCTTTGGCTCACTAGTAAGGATACTTGCATCTAGAAACTCCACTTGAATAGGTTCCTCACTTGAGAGTGGTGATTCTGCTAGTTGATCTTCAATAACTTGTCCCTTAATAGATTTACGATCCACATACTCAATGTCGAACTCACTCAATACCATAACCCACTTGGCTAGCCTCCCTGTGAGAGTTGATTTGTTAAGAAGATATTTGAGTGGATCTATTTTAGAAATAAGTCAGATTTTATGTGCAAGCATGTAATGTCAGAGCTTTTGAGACACAAAGATGACTTCTAAGCATGCTCTTTTTGCACAAGTATACTTGAGCTCATATTTGACTAAAGTTATACTAATATAGTAGATTTCTTTTTCTTTTCCTTTGTCATCTTCTTGTGCTAAGAGGGCCCCCAATGAATTTTTAGTTGCTGAGATGTATATAATTAAAGGTTTTCCTAGTATTGGAGCCATTAGAACTAGAGGATTTGCCAAGTATTTCTATAAAAGACCAAATGCCTCTTCACATTTACTATCCCATTGAAAGAGGATATCTTTGTGCAATAATTGAGTAAAGGAGTGAAATGTTTCCGCCAATTGGGATATGAATATTCTAATAGATTGTAGCCATCCTTGCAAAGACCTCAATTAAAAAATATTTCTTGGTGCCCCCATTTCCATAATGGGTTGAACTCTAGTAGGATCCACTTCTATTCCCTTTTCCGACACAATATATCTCAACAATTTTCCAGATTGAACACCAAAGGCAAACTTTTTAGGATTTAGCCTTACATTGAATTGTTCCAATCTTGTGAATCTTTTATCAAGTATGGGTAAATGTTATTTTCCAGTATAATATTTTGCAAGAATATAATCTATATAGTCCTCCATAAATGTATGCATCATGTCATGGAATATGGTAGTCATGGCCCTTTGATAGGTTTCCCCTACATTTTAAAGACCAAATGGCATCACATTCCAGCAAAAAGTACCCCAAGGACATGTAAAATCCATTTTATCTTGATATTTTGGAGCTATCTTTATTTGATTATAGCCACTAAACCCGTCCATTAAGGAAAACATAGAATGCCCTAGTGTCAGATCTACTATAGTATGAATGTTAGGAAGCAGGAAATCATCTTTGGGACATGCTTTATTTAAATCCCTAAAGTCGGTGCAAATCCTTATGATTTTGTCACTTTTGGAAATAGAGACAATGGTGGAGATCCAAGCTGCATATGCAATAGGCTGAATAAATCATGTATCCAAGAGTTTCTTTAACTTTTATTTAACCAATAATGCCACATGTGGATTCATCTTTCTCAATTTTTGCTTTACTGGTTTAACTCTTGGAGCTATGTTGAGATGGTGCATTATTAGATTTGGGTCCAATCCTGGAATATCAACATAGGATCATGCAAAATTCACTTGTCTTTCTTTTAAAAAGTCAATGAATTTCTCCCTTTCTTCTATAGATAAAGATGTAGCTAAATGAATAACCTTTGGTCCTGCCTCTGTTCCAATGTTGATCTTTTCTGTTGGCTCTATCAAGATAGCATATCTTTCTTTATGATGGTTAGGTAAAATGTCAAGTCTCTCATCCTTAGGTACCACAATTGGGTTTTAACCTTTGGATACATCATATATTTTTACTATTTTTGGATCTAGCACTGCCACATGGTGGTTTTCACCACTAGATCTTTTTTTGTTTTTGTTTTTGTTTTGATGACTAAGAAACTTGACATTTCCCCCCATTTTTGCCTCTTGATATAATTTATTGGTGGAGGAAGGTTCAACCACATTTAGGTACAAAGATATGGCATGATCATCTTGGAACTCTGGTATATCATTTTTCTCAAGTTGGTCCCAATCAATCAATTCAGGATGAACAAGGGGTAAAGGATCAATTGGTAAATTTAGGTCAATGGGAGTTAGGGTCATGATTTTGTTTGTAGATTCATACATTGTATTGTGCAAATAAATGACATGTGTTTCCTCAAGATGGTCCATAGAGATAGGATCAAAATATCCCTCAATAGAGTCCTCTTGAGTTTCTTGTGGGAAAAACTATTGTACATTAAACCTAGAGCTAGATTCTCCTACGAAAAAGGGCACATAAGGCTCTCCTACCCATTCTTGGTTTGTACTTGGAATTTCCTTTGGTGTAGATGTGTAAGAATGAATAACATCTACCTATTTATCATGAAAAGATGCCTCTGATAATGAATCCCATTCATATTCATTTGAATCATCTTCACTTTTTGAATCCAACATGTTAATGTGTTCATAAGGATTAGTGAAATTATTTTGACCATTACCTTGCTCATGATATCCTATCCATGATATTTCCTCACTTGACCTCCATGGGGCGTGTATAGGTTCTAACAACCCTTTATTTTTTTTCCTAAAGGTCCTCTTCCTTTGTAACCCATATTTTGCATGATATCAAATCCTTTCCCATATTGATGTGTGGGAATACTAATGTGTCGCACACTTTCACTTGTTCCTTCCTCATCTTTGTATAACCATTTTAACACATTATTGTCTTCTTCTATCTCTACTAGAGTAGTGGCTCTAACAAAATTATCATTATATTTGTGAGTAAGTTTTTGATTGGGTATGACCAAGGGTTTACCATGTGATTTCGGAGAAGTTGGCATATCCATCAATGAAATAGAATATTCTCCAACTCCTTTTTTCTTTATCCTGTATTATTTTTCAAAGTTTTTCATCATGGTGTCCATCTTCTTATAATGTGCCACTTTTCATCTTCTCTTTCTAATCGCAATCCCTCTTGAATGAAAAAATTTAATGTTGAGGAATTAGGGTTTTCTTCATTTGTGTTTAGAAAACTCACTTTTTCCTTACCTTTATTAGAGAGAGAAGGAATAGTTTCTTCATGACTTGAGGTAGTGGGCTTATCATTTGGATCTTCTTTATCCTTTGATGTGGAGGGTGAATTTATCCTAGGAACTTCCTCCTTAGCTTGTTTTGAATGTGAGGTAGATGTATAAGCCTCTGAAGAAATTATTTTTCCATTAGTATACAGAAGGAAAACGAGTTTTTGAACCTTTGGTAAACCTACACCGAAAGAAAGACTTTCAAGAGATCACTGAAAACACAGATATTAGAGATCACTGAAAGTGTTAAGTACAAGAGACACTCGACAGATAAAGTGGAACCTGACAGGAGGAAACCGATAGAGGAAATCGACAATAAGATACAGTAAAAATTGAGAGAACAGGCACAGTGCAAATCGAAAGAACAAAACAGTGCAACCCAAAAGACAGTCAAATTGATTTTAGAGCAAATCGAGCATCAGACACTAAAAGTCAGTTACAACCCACAAAAAGTGGATCTGACTTCCACGTCAGATAAAATATTCATATTCTATTTATAGAGTTTTGTTTTGTTTTAAAACCATTACTTAAGGGACAAGAAACATTATTGTAATTGTTTTAATCAGTCTAATTGATTGAAAACATGCAGACTAGGAGATCAAGGTAAAGTTGTAAACCTGTGATCATAGAGTTAAGTTTGTTTTACGTAAAACTTAATTAGGTCAAATCTATCTTATAAATATATGTTGTAATCATTCTAAATAAAAGAGCAGAGGATGCAATTAGCCAATGAGTAGATCTATGGATCAGACTGAGAGTTTCAAGAAGCAGAACAACAAAAGGTGATTTTGGTTATCAAGAACCAAGAACAGAGGCTACCGAGAAACAAAGGTATTATTCAATCATAATAGGTGATATACATATACATATAATATTGAATGGATCTGTAATCAACAATAGTAGATTGCATACAATCAGGTCAAAGAGTAATTTGCTTACATTCTAACAAGTGAAGTAAAAGTAAAAATCCTTTCAAGGAAGGTGGATTTAACAGTCCTTTGTAAATCTCTTAACCGAGTGCACACTAAATAGTGTTGCTAAAGATATTAAAAGAGTAGAATTTAATAGGTCTCCATAGATACTCCTAATAGGGTAGATCATCAGAAGTGATCAAATTGTAAGCCTTAACCGACCCCTTCCAATCTGTAGATAGTGAAGATTTTGTGGGTGCCATCCCCACCATAGTTTTTACCTTCTTACAGAGGTTTTCTGTGATATCATATCATGTGTTATGAGTCAATTAATTTCATGAATGTTTCTATGAATGTTTACATGTTTGATTAAGTTAAAGAATTCATATGTCTTACACAAAGATAACATACAACAAATGGTTGGATGAACAATTGATTATATAAAGGTTAAAGGATAAAAGAGATAAAATTTTTATAGGTATTGATTCACCCCTCCCCTCTCAGTACACACTTCCCATTATTTACAACAACCTCATTATTATGGGGTACAAAGGAATCTGTAACCGGTTTGATATGATTGCAGTATTGAAATGGGTTAAGATCCCTGCTGATAGTTATTTCCTGTTCAAAATAAGGAAATTTCAAACATTGATGGTAGGTAGATGGAACGACTTCCATCTCATGTATCCATGGAATTCCCAACAATCAACGTAATTTTTAGTGGCGAATATTCACCTTTTGGCAAATTCTGGGCAATATCTTTTGTGGAATTGGTGAATCATGCACATTATATGTTGGCCCAAATCGCCCAATCTTGACACGGTACCAGTTAAATATTCATTGGAATAGCCAATAAGGTTTTCCATTTGACGAGGTTGACCAATATATTCACCTTTAACCAATGTGACATGGTTATTTTAATGGTCTCTTATTCACCAAGGGTATTAATTATGAATTGCATATAAAATCTAAAATAGCCAACCCGTTAATTAATTTTTTTATAGATCACAATCTTTTTCGCCCACCGTTAATTATTTGTTATATTGACCACAGACTATTTCACCAACCGTTAATTATTTGTTATATTGACCATGGGCTATTTCGCCAATCATTAATTATTTGTTATATTGACTACGACCTATTTTTCCAACCATTAATTGATTTTTATATTGACCACGACCATATTTCACCAATTGTTTGTTAATTCCTAGATTTAGGTCGGCCAATTTTTGCCAAAAGCTTGGGAATTAAAAAAATGGAAATTTGAATCATGGATTGATATAAATTAATATGAAATTTGTTAGTCTTATAGTTTTCATGTCGACTTACAAAATTTTGGAGGGCCAGATTTACAAATAGAAATCTTGCAATAGTAAACAGAGGATTCACTTTCAGCATTTCAGAGAATCAAAATTCAGAGGAAGCTGGACCAAGCCACAAGGTAAGCAATTATTTGTTCACATTTCACAGTATTGCTATTAATTTCCTAGTGACTAGTGAGAGGTCAAGATGTCATATAAGGGTGACTATCTTGAGTACAATTAGGTTGCTGAAGATATTGAGATGTTAGGGGAGGTTGAACTTGAGACTCAGACTTCTCACTGTGCTCAGGGCAGTGAAGGGATTGGAAAGCTAGACAAGGGTAAGAATCCTAATCTTCAAAGTAGTGAAGGGAAGGGTAAGACTCCTCAGGGAAGTGAAGGGTATGGGAGGCCATCGAAGCACCCAAAACTTAAAGATACTACCATAAAGGCTTTCTTTGGAGTTGGCAATGTTTCAGCTCCATCGACTTCTGCAATTGCAAGTGCAAAAGCCATTCACAATAGCTCACTAGTACCACTACCACAAGCTGGGGTTGTCATTGAGTTAAATGAAAATCAAAATACATCGAATGAGGATAACAATGGTGGCATGACAGAAGATGTTATAAGGGATACGCAGAACCAGTTGGATGAAAATGCTAGCAATGAAGATAATAATGATGTTGGTATGAAGAAAAGAAAAAGGGTAGTAAAAATGGGGCGGGAGTGGGAAATGAAATTTTTTTTTAAGGTTGATTGGGTAGCAAATTACTGGTTCATTGAACCAGTCCTAAACAATGATGAACAACCAAAAAAATGCAGGCGTAAGATTTGTACCTAGAAAAATAAAAGAGAGAAGAAGTTGCAGCTAAAGCTTGACACTATAGAAAATCATATTGGTAAGGTTTATGAAAATCATATAAGAGATAGACAAGAAATATTAGTAGTGAGATGGAAATCGAAGGAAGAATATCTTCATGTTAAGTATGCCATATAATATGAAGAGCATAACAAGAGAATGTCAGCAATTTCTAGTAGTGAAAATCTAATCAAGGCTGGGTTTAAACATGCAGCCAATGAAGAAAACCTAGCAAAGACAGTTCAGACGAGTGTTGTTTTTCATATTATGTCCAGAGGGCATCCTATGAGAGACTTCTCAGAATATGGTAATTTATTATCCTTTTTGAGAGTTCCTCACTATCCTATGTCACATTGGTGAACAAATGTTGGATGGGAAATGGAAAAATGTCTTTCTGAGGTGGAAAAGAAAAATTTATGGGAGAAAGTAAAATAGTCCAAATTCATTTCATTATCCATAGATGAAGTTACTGTAGTAGATAACATTGCTTGGGTCTGTATGCATGTGTATACAGTAAAATAACATATCCGCCAAGCTCATCTACTGTGTGTTTGTAAAATGAGGGGCAATTCAACAACATAAAACTTATATTTTGATGTGAAGAATGCTTTGAATGAAGTTGCTGGTATGGATGATTTGACAATTGGCAAGAAGCTAGTGTGTGTTGGAGCTGATGGAGCTACAGTAATGCAAGGCCAAAAGAATGGTCTTTGCGCAAGATTAAAAAATAGTATTACACCTTACATGCTTGGCATACATTACATGGCCCATCAAATTAATTTAGCATATAAAATTGTAAGTGATTTTGCTACAATGTCAAAAGTTGAAGATCTAGTTTGCGAGCTACACTCTTACTTCTACAGAAGTCCAAAATGTTTTGCAGAATTTAAGATTTTTTCAGAGGGAGTAACACTAGGAAACAAGCTTCTCAAGGATGTTGAGACCAGATGAATCTCTTTGCATGGACCATTAGAAAGAGTTCTAATAGAATATCAATCCTTGATCGGACTAATATATGAGCAACACCTCACAGTAGACAAAGCTCCTGATTTGTTACATAAGTTAAGTGATATAGAGACTCTATTAACTTTAGCCAGTCTTCTTCCCATGCAAGATTTAATGAAAAAACTTGTTAAGAAAGCCCAAGATAGAACTATGTATATCCATAAGTATAGCAATTTATGTAAATGACATGCATTGCCCTGGATTGTCTGTACTCAGATATGACAACAATTTAAAGCCCAAATTTTTTCAGGTGACAGACAATTATAGATTTGAATCATGCTGAGAATTTTTTACAATTTAATGCAAAAAATGATTTATGTGTGTTTGTGAAAGGATATGAAATACCAATGCACCAATCTAATATGGGCAAGCGAGGCAGACTACTTCCATTTAAAAGGGCTGATTTTGACAGGATTGTTAAGTCTGTTAGTGATAATTTGAAGTCAATTTCCTACCAACTTTCAAGTGAGATTCATGAAATATTCCCTCGAGAAGAAATTCTTGAAGCCATGGGTTGTGTGTTTCCTCAATTTTGGAAAAACTTTGGAGATAAACAAAATGATGCACAAATATTTCATAAAAATATTGATGAATTGATCAGAGAGTTTTCAAAACATGCAGATTGCAATGGACAACCAATTGAAGGAATTTTAGATTCAGNTAATCTTAAAAAACAATGTAGACAATTTGCATCATGTATGAAATTGCAGATTAAAAACTTGGAGAATCCATTTGAACCTGGTGCAATAACTAGGCTTTGGAAAAGGATAGAGCAGAGTGAAGTATTGCATGATTCAATATCAGAATATTTCAAACTTGCTGATTTATGTCAAACAATGATGTTGGGGTCGGTGGAAGATGAAAAAGTCTTCAGTGCATTGGGGTTTTTGAAATCAAAGATCAGAAACAAACTAGATAGAAATTTGGAAACTTGCTTGAGGTTGTTTGTAACACAGTACAATGTTAGAGACTTTCCTTATGATAGGGCATTGGAAATTTGGAATTCCATGCATGAAAGACAAGGGCTTTTGAACACTTCAAAACCTAGTGGTACTGGTGCTACTGCTAGTTTTGAGACAAATGATGGATCTTGGTCCCAGACTCATAATGAAGATGAAGAATTTTTTGATTTTGAATACCCAACTTAGAATGAAGAAGAAGCTCTTGCTACTAGTCAATTTTAGGAGCTGGATTCCATGTGGGATATAGAAGCTGCAAACTAATCACTGAGTGAGTGAAGTGTTTTAGAAATTAGAATTAGCATTCAAATTTTGGTTAATACTTAATAGGTATTTATACACTGTATACTTATTACCTTTTAGTTATTACTATACTTGTTGGACTTGAATATTGAAAATTTGAAATTGACTCATATTACAAGTAATTACTAATAAGTATTGTTCGTGATTTTTGTAATTTCAATTTATATTTTTGTAATTTGAATTCATGATTTTTGTAATGTATAATGTGTTGGTTGTTTTTTATGCTGTGACAATAAGACACCAACCTCTTCTTCTTCTATCTAATTTTAGGAAGTAGCCAACTCCAAATATTACTTCACATCAAGAAAAGGATGAACTGACAAACACTCTGATAATGTTTCTACACTTTAGGTCTTACTTCATATCAATATGAATATATGCATTAATTAGAGCATCATTTAATATGATCCTTGATCAAAACTCTAAAAAAATACACATACACAGATAAATTCTATGCTAATGAATTAGAAAACTCATAACTCACAAGATAAGATGACACAGGAGAGATTGGAACCAGGACCTTTGTATTAAGTATATAAAATCACATCTAGCATACAAAATGTATTCAGAAATAACCTCTTCAATAATTTGCAAGAGATATTTCAACTCTATTTCTATTTATCACACTTAACTAGTACAATGTCTTCTTGATAAGCTTACAATACAAAATTTTCCAGCCCTTTCCAATGATCTTGGTAATCATCTTATAGAGTAGGATTGCAACAAGCTTCAGATCAATTGGAGTGAGGACAAAATACATGACTCATACAAAAGACAAAAATTAGTGGCAGTGATAACCACTTTGTTAAAAGATTTTTTGAAATTCTTTGTCTTCTGACCGCCTCACCTCTTTAATTTCTTTGCTGCTGTTAAGAAGATGCCATATAAAATTGTTGTTGTCACTCAAAAATGGAAAACCACCGATCAGTTAACTCTCTTCATTCTTTTCCTCCGGGGCACCTGCTACAAACCTATCTTTCCATTAAGTAAACAACTCATCACTGGGCTATGCAAAATTGAGGATCTCCTTTATGTTACCATTTATCCTCTCCCAATTTCTCTTTGTTCGCTCAATTTCTTCCCTCCAAAAATTGAAGAATGCTCTAGCTTCTTGAATAGTGTCAATTGTTTCTACAAATACTACTGTACTATCCATATTTACTATTCTATTTATCCTGATAGCTATCTCATCACCAAATTATTCCCTCCATAGTGGCTCTCTCTTCAAATGGCCATTGTTTTTAAATATGGCTGGGAATATTTCAAAATGTAAATGAGAGTATTCTTTTCTAAGGGCTTGTGCCTTCCTGATTATTACACTCCTCTCAATGTCTACATTAATTAAATCTTTCAGACATTTATAAGTAGAGGTTAGGACAATATCTAGTTTCATACCATCATTCCTTTTCTACTCATCACAAAATGACTTTAGCTCACCCTTTCTATTCTTCCATTGTTTCATGAGGGCATCCACCTAGACCTGATCTTTATCATAAGAATTTATTATACCTCTTAAATTCTCACCCTGAGAATAAATAGCTGTCACATATGATCTATCAACAAAGCGCATGACATTGGTGCTTAACTTATCCTCATATAACTATTTTACAAAATTTTGTCCCTCTCTAAACTTGGTGCTTTCTTCTGTGTGTGTGTATTTGGGTACCTGATGAAAAAGACACAAACACTCAATAAGTCATTGCATTAGCTTGAAAGGTTAGGTAAAACATGTAAAACCCACTAATATCGACCTATTGCCTGCGAACTAGGAGGATTGTGATTGGTAGCATATTAGCCCTCAGAATATGCTACAATCAGTGACAAATACAACCTAGCATGAAGGATTTTTAGATCAAAACAAGCTAAAAAGATGAAAAACAAGCATTCTAGCTCTAAGAATGTGAATATTTAACAATGAAAAAGCATGACATAAGAAGTGCAATATGATTCTAAGAGTAATCCAACAGCATAAAAATGTATTTTTGATCTAATGTGAAGGCTTCTTTACTCTCAAAAATGACTTCTATTTATAGAAGAATGAGAGAGAGAGAGGGGGGACAAGATGAATTAATGAGTGAAGGGGCTCATTAAAGGAGGTGTAAGAGCCATTAATGCCCAAGGAATTAATAAGGCATGGGAGAGACATAGGCTTAAGACATCTTCATTAATAAGGCATTAATGAAAGCCTTAAAGAAGCAAGGTAGAGTGTAAGAGGATGGCTTGAGAAAGTGGACCTTAAGGAAGTCAAG
>MU226298.1:576464-599309 GCA_018584345.1 Thuja plicata
AAAATAGACAAGGAAATTGTGTCAAACTCACCATAGTTTACACATAACAAAGATCGAGATATATGCGGCTATCCATCCATAGTGGCAGCTCTTACCATAAACATCCAAGTTAGGTGAAATTTATAGGATCATATGAAACAATCACCATAAACAGAAAATCAAGAAAACATTATGCCCCCTATCCTTGAGACTCTTTGTCTTTGCGTAGACATCATTGAGCAACTAAGAAGACATAACAAATCATCAATTGTGAATCAATCAAATAAAATTTATAATTACTTAGATGCCCCTAGTTGAAAACATCATCAGGACATAAAAGAATCATAATCAAACCATTAGCAAACTATGTGTTAATTAGTACTTTGTTCATCCATATGTCAAACATAGTAAAGATTCATCAATCAGAAATTTATAATATAAGTAATATGATGTTCCATGTCTATGCATTGATAGGATAATCTGTTCATGTTTGCAATCGAATACGGCTTGTAGGAATGCTATAAATGTAAATGTCATGTCCTATGTTTTGAAAAGACACCCTTGTTTTAGAACGTGACATTGTTTTGCATGTATCAAGAAACATTGTGTCCATGAGGCAAAATAGCCTAGAGAAACCTAGCAACCACAACTGACTATGCCAACAAAGATGCCCCCAGTGCAGAATGACTTATTCCTAAGACGTAAAGATAGATAAATCCCAAGCGAGAATAAGATAGTCATGTAGGAAAATGAAGTCAGCGTATGAGCACAGGCAAAATTATGAAGGCCTAGTGTTATTAGTGCTTTGATAGATGGAGCGTAGAACACAAGTGATGCTCGATTGCCAGGTTTTCACCACTTGGAAAGATTCTTTTTTTTTTCTTTCTTTTTTGCTACCAAGATGCCTATTTTACCAGGTGCGCATCGAGGCACTTTTTTCTTCTTTTTTAATTTTTTAATTTTTTTTGAATGTTTTTGTAGTATCAAGGCACCTGTTTACCAGGTTTTCACCAAGGATACCCATTTTGTAGGAATTTTTCCACTATTTTTGGATTTCTTCAGGATCAATTTTCTGAATGTTTTTGGTATTTTGCCAGAACTTTTTGCCGTACAGGCTCTGCTAGCCAAACATTAAGCGTAGAACTGCTTCAAATGTAGAGTGTTGATAGGATCTGACTCCTTCAGGTGTAGCTAATTGATAAGCTCCAGTCCCAAAAGTAGCAGTGATAACATAAGGTCCCAACCAGTTAGGTTCAAACTTTCCTTTCTTCTCTTTGTTAGGCTGATTCTTAGGATTCTCCTTGAGAACGAGATCTCCTACTTCAAATTTATGTGGCTTGACCTTCTTGTTGTAACCTTTGGACATCCTTGCTTGGTACACTTTGAGGTGATCAAATGATTGTTGTCTGCGCTCATGTAGGAGGTCCAGAGAATTTACCCGGTCAATGCGGTACTGCTCATCAGTAACCAGTCCTTGTAAAGATATCCGCAAAGATGGGCTTTCAACCTCCATAGGTAGTATTGCTTCAGTGCCATAGACTAGAGCAAATGGCATGGCTCCAGTTGGTGTTTGGATGCTTGTTCTATAGGCCCATAGTGCCAGATTCAGTTGTAGATGCCAGTCTCTGCCAGACTTTCTCATAGTTCGGTGTAGGATCTTGAGAATGTTTTTGTTTGATGCCTCAGCCTACCCATTACCTTGAGGATAATAGATTGAGGAGCAATGTTGAGTAATATGGAACTGTTCATAGAGGTCATCAATGTCTTGATTTTTAAATTGGCCCCCATTGTCTGTCACAATTGAAGAGGGTATCCCATATCTACAAATAATGTAGTTTAGAATGAACATAGCTACCTATTTTCCAGTGTCTTTGATCAGTGGCACAGCTTCGACCCACTTCATGAAATACTCAGTGGCCATAATGATAAACTTGTGTCCATTTGAAGAGTTGGGATATATTTGTCCAACCAAGTCAAAGGCCCATTGCTGAAATGGCCAATGTGTTATAAAATGTATAAGTTCTCTGGTAGGAGAATGAATAAGGTTTCCATGTGTCTGACATTTAAGACAAGCTTTTGAAAATTGAATAGCATCTTTCTCCATGGTAGGCCAATAATAGCCTACTTTGAGTAGTTTTTGAGCTAATGAAAATCCATTCGAGTGTGATCCACATACACCTTCATGGACATCTTTTAATGCTAGATCAGACTCTTTGAGTTCTAAACATCAAAGAAGCATACCATCGAGACTGTGTCGATATAGGTTTTTAGTTATGAGGACGTAACATGATGCTATCCTAATCAAGGATCTTTTTTCATTTCTAGATAGATTGGAGGGAATAGTTTGGTCAGAAAGGTACGCAATGATACTGGCATATCGAGATTGATCTGGGGTATTCAAGGTACATATTACCTAGTATTCAGGGTTAGAAAAGGAAGGATAGGATATTTCTTCCACCAAGAAGTCATAACAAAATTGATGCTCCTCTAGTTGTAACATGGAAGCCAAGGTAGCCATAGCATCTGCAGCTTTGTTCTCTGATCTTGGTATCTGCTGGAAGGTGATGAAGACAAAGTATTTCTTCAGATCATCAACTAGTTGCTTGTAGGGCATCAAATTTTCATCTTTTGTTTGATACTCCCCATTGATTTGATTGATAATTAGTTGGGAGTCACCATATATGTGTAACTCAATGATTTTCCATTCCATGGCGAGCTTGAGGCCATTGACCAATGCTTCATATTCTGAGATATTGTTGGTGCATGGAAATATTAATTTGTAAGATTTGGGAATCTTGTATCCTTGTGGAGTTATGAAGAGGACCCCTGCTCTAGATCCTTGTTGAGTAAATGAATTGTCAAAGTACATCTTCCATGGATGTTTGGTGAGATACATGATTGTTTCATCAGGAAATTCAATTAGTAATGGTTCATCATCCTGGAGTAGTGAATCAGCCAATTGATCTGCAAGTACCTGTCCTTTGATAGCTCTCCTTTCGACATACTCAATGTCAAACTCACTTATAATTAGGACCCATTTTGCCAAACGTCCTGTTAATGCTGTTCTTCTCAAAAGATACTTCAGAGGATCTATCCTAGCAATGAGCTTGACTGTATGAGAGAGCATGTAGTGTCTCAATTTCTTTGATGTGAAGATGACTGCTAAGCATGCTTTTTCAATAATGCTATAATTGAGCTCATAAGTGACTAGAGTTCTACTAATGTAGTAGATAGCTCGCTCTTTCTTTGTTTCGTCCTCTTATGCTAGCAATACTCCTAGGGATGTGGCTATAGCTAAAATGTATAGGAGTAAGGGCTTTCCATGAATAGGCTCCATAATAATAGGTGGAGCAGCCAGGTACCCCTTCAATTCTCTGAAGTTTGCTTCACAGTGTTCATCCCAATTGAATGTAACCCATTTATGTAGTAACTTAGTAAAGGGGTGTGTGTTATCTGCAAGTTGGGACATAAATCTCCTGATAGACTGGAGTCTCCCTTGTAGTGTCCTCATTTGACTGATATTACATGGAGGAGTCATCTCTAGAATATCTTTTACCTTCGCAGGATCTACCTCGATGCCCTTTGCTGAAACTATGAATCCTAGGAGCTTGCCTGATTGGACCCCAAAGGCACATTTCTTTGGATTGAGCCTGAGTTCCAGAGCCTGAGTTGGAACTATTCCATTCAATCCAATATCTTTCTTAGGTCAGCAATGTGAGTACCTCTTTCTTTGGATTTAGCCAATGTGTCATCGACATAGTCCTCCATGTTCTTGTGCATCATGTCATGGAATATTGTTGTCATAGCTCTTTGATATGTTGCTCCGACATTCTTTAGTCCAAATGGAATGACATTCCAGAAAAATGTGCCCCATGCACATGTGAATGTAGTTTTCTCTTGATCCTCAAGGGCGATCTTGATTTGATTATAACTCAAGAATCCATCCATTAATGAATACATCTGAAAGCCAGCTATAAGGTCTATGATCATGTCAATATTTGGTAGAGGGAAATCATCTTTCGGACATGCTTTGTTGAGGTCTCTGAAGTCCATGCAGATCCTAATAGAATTATCAGATTTATAGATGGGAACCACATTGGAGATCCATATTGCATAAGCAATGACTCGAATAAACCCAGCTTTCAACAACTTTTCTAATTCTGCTTTTACCAGTAATGCAACATGAGGGTGCATTTTTCTAAGTTTTTTTTTCACGGGCTTGATCTCGGGAGCTATAGATAAGTGGTGCATAATGATATTAGGATCTAGCCCTGGCATATTAGTGTAGGACCAGGAAAAGTTGATCTTTTTCTCTTTCAGGAACTCTGTGAATTGTACCTTCTCTTCTTCTGATAAAGATTGTGCTAGGTGAACTATCTGAGGATTTTCAACAGTGCCCAAGTTGACTGGCTATGTTGGTTCAATCAATACTGAAGATCTTTCTTGAAAGTGTTTAGGGAGGGTATCAAGAGTCTCATCCTTTGGCACATTTGAGAGGTTTTCACCATTGGATACGTCTTTTTTCTTTACTATTTTGGGAGCTGATACTGCCACAGAGTGGTTTTCACCATCACTCCACTTTTTCTTTTTATTTTTCAATTTGTGACTAAGAAACTTGATATCCTCCTGTGACATGTTCTCACTCCTTGAATTGGTGGAAGAAGGGTGAGGTTCACAAGCATTAAGGTAACAAGCTAGGTAGTGGTCATTGGGAAAGTCAAGGATAGGAGTGGGATCTGTTTTAGTCCAATCAATTAGGTCTGGAAGTACCAATGTTAGGGAGTCAGATTTTGGGAAGGACAGAATCGCGTTAGCATCATAACTATTAACCAACATGACATGATCTATTAAGTTAATATCTTTGATGTTTAGATCAATAAGAGTAAGATCATTGTTAAAAGGGTCATTGTCAGTTATATATGGATCAAACTCTAGTGACTTGTCAGTAGATACCTCATCATTATCCCTTTGTAAAAGGAGGCTTCTTTCTTGTAGCCTATGGAATTCTTCTAGAGTTATGTATTCACCAGTGTCTCCATCAATGATCGGAGGAAGGAACTCTTCTTCTGCTTTAGGAGGATTGGTATTATTGAAAGGAGTGTCTGGTCATTTACTAGGAGCTGAGGAAGGTGCAAACATGTGAATTTTATCTATCCCAATTTCCTTGGAGGCAATAGATAGCCGATCCCACTCATAGTCATGAGAGTCCATGACATCCTCATCCTATCTGTTTAAATATTCAGCAATGTTTATTTGATGGAGTCGGTTAGCTGCTCATAGATCAAAGTGAGGTAGATCTAAGACATGTGAAATTGTGACCAATTTCCCCCAGTTAGGATGTAAATTCTGTGGCCTGGGTTCCTCTTGAGTAATTTTTTCTATGGTATCTCCTACCTCTGGAATGGGCGGTTGTTCTAGCAAAGGAGTGTGAAGATCCCGTGGCACCTCAAAACTAGGTACGTAGCATTCTCCTTGATATTCAGGATTCTCTGTACCAATATGTAGTAATCTCTCATAAGGCCATGGTTCTAATATTATCTCATCTATTTTATCACTCCTTGTTTTAGAAGGTGGACTCTCTTTGGAAGTAGGTTTGTTAGATTGAGTATTAAAGCCCAGTCTTGTTTTATCTTTGTTGAGGAGGAACTCCATTTGTATGGGTTCAATGATCACTCATCCTGTGTCATTTAGAGGTCCCTTTCCTTTGTAACCCATTTGCTTGAGGAAATCATATCCCTTTCCATACTGCTCTGGGGATATCTTCACATGTTTGACCTCAGAGTCCATTGGTTCTCCCTTGTAAAGCCAGTTCAAGACTGCCTGTTCTTCTATGCGATCTGAAGAAGATGTGGATACCTTTATCATGCTAGTTGCCTTGTGTACTTCTGGCTCCTTGACTGTGAGAGGTGTGAATGTTGATGATAGTTTTCCATAGGATCTCGGTGATACGAGAAGGTCTATGAGTGAAGGAGTTAGGTCCAACTTATACTCTCCCATACCTGTTTCCTCAAGTTTCAAGTTTTTGCTAAAACTCTTCATAACCATGTCCTTGGTAGTCTTAGGGGCAACTGCATCCATAGCCTCTTTGTTGTGTGGGATCATGCTACCTGCTTTGATATTGTTGCAAGTGTAGTTGGCATCCACAGGAATTGTCACTTCTATCCCATTATGTGGGAAATTTATGCATTGGTGATAAGTAGATAATATAGCTTGCATCTCGTGAATCCATGGTCTCCCTAGTAGAATGTTGTAGACCAATGGTAGATCCATAACTTGACATATAACATTCCTTTCAATGGGTCCAATTCTGATAGGTAGAGCAATGAGACCCCTGGAGGACCTTTCTTCCTCATCATATGCTTTGATGGTTATCTTGTTTCTAGTGTCAATTGTTTGTTCTGAGAGACCTAGTCTCCTGACGAGATCCAGTGTACATATATTTAATCTTGCACCTCCATCTATCAATACACGTCTAACACAAGATTTATGAATAAGAACTTTGATATGGAGGGGTTGATTGTGTGGATGGGTTAATGACTTGTCATCCTCCTCAGAAAAGGAGAGGTAGTGTGGTGCTGAGATGTGATTGACCATAGCTTGGAACTTGTCTATATCAATATCCTTTGGAACATTAGTAGCATGTAGGGCTTGTTTTAGGATTTTCCTATGCATAGTGGATATCTTGAGCAACTCAAAGATGGAAATTTTGGTAGTGTTTTGTTGTAATTGGTCTACCAAGTCATATTTCGCTCCAGGGATAGTGACCATGTGTTTTGCTGCTGGTTTAGGAATAGTTATAATAGGAACCTTTGATGTGGATGTCAGTTTTGGAGATCCCTTGATTGTAACCTATGCTTGGCTCTGTGTGACAGCATTTGAGGAGGATGAGGCTCCTTTAATCGTGACCACATTAATGGATTCAGTTTTGATATTGAGCATATTGATCATATTGATCATATTGTCACTCTTGGAATAGGTGTAGTTTACCTCATTACCTTTCCCTTTAGATGTTTCCCCTTGATTGTAATTAGGAAAGGGTTTGTTAAATGCCGTATGGTCCTCATTGGTAGTATGTCCATCTACCTTGATCTTACCTCCTTCAATAAGGTCTTGGATAACATGTTTTAGTTTGAGACAATTATTAGTCTTGTGCCCCTTGTTTTTGTGGAAGATACAATAGGATTTATCATCCCACCACCTGGGCTTGACCATTGGTTCCCATGGTTTTGAATCAAGAATCGTAAGAACTTTGTTATCCACCAATGTCTTTAAAATAGTCTCAAGAGGTTCCCCCAAAGGAGTGAATGTTATTTGGGGTTTTGAAGTCCATGTTCGTCCCTTGCCATTATCATTGTTCATTTTGGGAATGGGAGGTGTTTCTTTAGCCTCTTTGCTTGCTTGCATGCCATTGGTTAGATTGAATGCTTCAGGTTTATAATTAAGGTGAGAGGCATCCACTATTCCATCATTAACAACATTCTTGTTTTGTTTGCACCATTTAGGTTTGGAGTTGGAGTTACTTCCTTTGTTTTCATTTTGAAGGGTGATCTCTCCCTTTTTGACCATGACCTCCTCAATACAGAGGGAATTTTTAATCATCCTATCGAAGCTAGGAGAATATTGCATTTGTAGAGCATAGCTCAATTCTAGCATGAGATTATTGACGAAGATTTCCATCTTTTCTATTTCGGGAATGACCCTTGAATATCGTTCAAAAATCTTCCTCCATCTTTGTAGGAAGTGTGTGAATGATTCTCCAGTTTTCTGTTTGGTATTGCATAGGTCCATCATAGTTACATCATGTTGGATTTTGTAGGAGTAATGTTGAATGAACCATTGCATTAATTCCTTGAATGTTTTGACCTTAGGGTTCAATTTTGAAAACCACTCCATGGCATTTCCTCCTAGACTTCCTGGAAACAGTCGCATGAGGTAAGTGGGTTCGTGCATGTACTCAATGATTAGAGCAAAAAATTCCCTTACATGGTCATGTGGATCAGTTTCTCCTATGTACTTTTCATACTTAGGCCTTGCCACATTAGGAGGAAATGGGACCATAGTGATACTTTTATCAAAATGAAATGGGAAAATAATGTCCAAAGAGTATTTTGTTTTAGGTTTGTCCTTCTCTTGTTTGAGGTTAGTGAGCTCTGTTTGCATTAGATTGAGCTATTTGGTGAGAATAGATATCAAGTTTGGTACCTCCTTTTCTTTGAGGTCGTCCAGATTATAATCCTTGGGTAGCTTGACACCCGAGGATGCTAGATGGAGGAAGTATTTTTCTTTATCATCATCGATTATCTGTTCCAATAGCTTGTGGATTCGTTTACTCTGTTTGAGTTTTACATATTCATCTTCAGGGATTTCTTCTTCACTATCTGACCCAAATGGATTATGTTTAAAGTTGGGTCTTTCTTCTTCTTCCATGCCTTTAGATTGTGCTTGTTTTCCATCATTATAATCCTCAAAATCCTTGCTCCATTCATTAGCATGGCTATCCATTGGAGGTGAATCTAGATAAAAAAGGGAACTGCAAGAAGTTTCTCCTTGAAAGTGTGGTGTTTTAGGAGGCACTTTTTATCCTTCAGTTGTGTACTGGTTGCATCTTGTGTTAACCATTAAGTTTGTTTCTCAACTTTGTTAACATTTCCTAATAGTGCAAGTATGGTTTTCAGATTGTTCAAGTGGGTGTGTCTAGGTAGAAGTAACTATTTTGTTTGTTGGTGGATGTAAATGATTCCAGTGTTAGAGGGTTAGAATGCCTTGATAGTGAGCTGGGAATCAAGTTGTTGATAGAAAATGGATAGTGAGCTGGGAATCAAGTTGTATTAGCTGACTCCAAATGCAAGCGAGGGCACGATATGATGAGTGTCTTGGGGAAATTACTTTTTTCCTTACACAAAGATTATCACCCTTTCGGGGATGAATCAGGTATTCTTTTAGTTGAAGTTGTTGTAGATTATTGGGCAATCCATTTGAAACTGTCCCCCATAGAATTGCACAAGGAAAAATTGAGGCGTATAGCCCTATGAGTACCTGAATATATATAGTCTCGCAAGAAAGATTCAAGTGGCTCCGCTCTATATATACCCCGATATGTTCAAGGAATGATGTCAAAATTCCAAGAACAAAACCAGTTCCATCTTCTGAGGCTTTGGCCTACAAGGAAGAAACTATTTATAGTGAGTTGGAAGGGTCGGTGTAAGACCTGTCCTCACTTGGGTCATTCTCGGGAGATTTTTTCCTCAACCGAAAGGCCCTCTACTATTTAAAGATCAGTAACCAGGATTGGTGAGCTTTGGATGTCTAGATTTCTGATTCTTTCGAAGAAGAAGAGCATACTCTCCTAATCTAAGTCATTTTCTCTCCAAACACTTAAAACAAAGTTCATTCCCTCAAGCTATGTTGAGCTTGATTTAATTGTTCCTATTTTAAAGAAAACAGAAAGGGAAAGTTTGTTTTGTTCAATTAACCACAAAATTTAGTGAGTTTGTGTTGTTCAATTTCTGATCCAAAAGTAATTAAACAATGTGTTGTTCATTGAGCCCACATATTTAGTGCTTTGTTTTATTCAATTACTGAATCTGAAAAGAATTATATGATTTTGTTCATTGATCCCACATGATTTAGTGATTTGTGTTTGTTCAATTTATATCCCAAAAAATGAATTAAATAGTGTGTTTGCTTGTTCAGTTACCCCCAATTTTGTCACAAATGATAAGACAACGTTCGACTTTCTGATTTTCCTCAAGAGGAAAAGAGCATAATATCTAGTTGTTTTAGCAAGTGGAGAAATGGTCTTAAGTTTTTGAAAAGCAAATAAATAGAAGTCAAGATGGGGGGTTTGGCGATCTATAAAAACCATGTTAGTATCTGTTTAATCCAACTCCATGAAAATTGCCAAAAATACCTGCAAACACTTTTTAATCTGTAAGATACAAAAAGCACAACTTGTCAGACTTGTTTGGATTAGGCAAACGAAGTAGACAAACTTTTCAACCAAATGCGAGCCAAAAATCCTACTGAATGAGATGTAGTATCTAGTATATGAGCCTTTTCACCGAATGCGAGCCCTTGCTAACCAGATGTGAGCCAAAATAAGAAATGATCTGGGAAATCCCAGATGTGAGCCATAATTTATGCGGTACAATGGCATATCTGGGATGCAATCCTGTAAGATTAAATGAAATTCTATGTCCAAATCTTGAGCATGTAAATTGGAAAAAAGTGTTAGAAAAAGAGGCCAAGTTGAAAATTGAGCCCCACGGTGGGCGCCAGAAATGTGCGTGTGTATTTGGGTACCTGATGAAAAAGACACAAACACTCAATAAGTCATTGCATTAGCTTGAAAGGTTAGGTAAAACATGTAAAGCCCACTAATATCGACCTATTGCCTACTAACTAGGAGGAGTGTGATTGGTAACATATTAGCCCTCAGAATATGCTACAATCAGTGACGAATACAACCTAGCATGAAGGATTTTTAGATCAAAACAAGCTAAAAAGATGAAAAACAAGCATTCTAGCTCTAATCATGTGAATATTTAACAATGAAAAAGCATGGCATAAGAAGTGCAATATGATTCTAAGAGTAATCCAACAGCATAACAATGTATTTTTGATCTAATGTGAAGGCTTCTTTACTCTCAAAAATGGCTTCTATTTATAGAAGAATGAGAGAGAGAGAGAGGGGGGACAAGATGAATTAATGAGTGAAGGGGCTCATTAATGGAGGTGTAAGAGCCATTAATGCCCAAGGCATTAATAAGGCATGGGAGAGACATAGGCTTAAGACATCTTCATTAATAAGGCATTAATGAAAGCCTTAAAGAAGCAAGGTAGAGTGTAAGAGGATGGCTTGAGAAAGTGGACCTTAAGGAAGTAAAGCTTGAGAAAGTGGACTTTCTTAAGTGGGTTGAGTTGCTAAGCATTCCTTAATGGAATGTGACAACATTAGGAGGTGGGTCAGGGTAGAATTTAGGATTAAGATTAGATTAGCAAGGGTGAATGGGTTGAGAAGGGTTAGAACCCAGGGTAGAAGTGGTTGAGATAGGTTAGGTTGGGGTTTAGGGGAATATTAATAAATGAAATAAACTTATTTAATTCATTTAGAAATATAGGAATAAATTATTTAAACAATGAAATTTTTTTTTAATAATTAGGGGACTATAGCCATTTTATTTAAATTAAATAGGCTAGGGGAAAGGGTTATTTTGCAAGTGGGTAGTTGATTTTGGGATTTATTTAATTCCTTTATAATTAAATACTATAGCCATGTTTGATTTTGATTTGATTTGATTGGTCAAAATTGATTTGAACTATATGGCTATAATAGTTAATATAAATCAGTGATAAAAATTACCTAGGACATTAAATTGATTTGAAGAATTATGCCAAGAAGTAACAGGGTCGTTTGGACATAATCAAGGGTATGATCACACTTAGGGAAAATAGGGTCCATAGTTGGAACAAACCAAATTTAGGTGGTTACTTCTTCATCCCATCTTCTTCTGGCCTTCTCTAAGATTGTCCTTTCTGCTATCAGTTTATTCTTTTCATATTGCAATTCAGCTTCTGAGCTGAAGCCTGAAGGAGAGGGAGAAGGAGGAAACTCTATTATTCAGCTAGAGGAAGAGGGTTGATATGCCTATGCTACTATCATTCTTTGGGGTGATGCTTGGACCGACAATCGACCCGTTAGCTGGGCTATAATTTTGTCCTTCTCCAAATTTGACAATTTGTGTTCATTTTACCCCTTCAAAACTATGCTAATTCTCTCCTCTAAGGTTTTATTTTCATCCTCCAACTTTTGGGCTACTTTCACCCCAAATTTTGCTGATTCTAGAGTGATGTTTTCTACTTCCACAACCCCTATATCAACAACTATCTTAACCAGCAGATTTCCTGAATGCTTAGCTTGGATTTCTTTATCAGTTGCCTTATTGCTTCTCTTCTTAATATGCCACATTACTAGTGCATCATGGTCTTCACTAAATTTTATGCCTTTTGAAGCTTGCTAAGCTTGTGCTTTTGTGGCATGCATTGTAGTGGTTTCTTTTCTAATTGCATCAAAGACAATTGCATCAACAATGTCCCATTCAAGAAGTATTAATACACCCTCCTTCTTCACTAGTTCCCTCCCCTCATTTGGAGTTATTTTGGAAAACTTGGCTATCATTTCCTACTTGATTTCAGTTTCAAGATCCTCCTTATCCTTGGCAGGGTGTTCTTCCTACTTCTTTTGACTTTTTTCTTTGAATTCATTTATATGAATTCTCCATAAGAATTGTAAAAAGGCCCTGGACTTAATAAAATTGTCATCAGACAAAAACTTGTCACTAGCTTTCTGTGTAAGTGGGTCCAATTCCTTTCCAACATATTCTACCACTATAAGGTCTAACTCACTAACTTTAGGAGCTGCTGGTGTGCCTTCTTGTAATTCTTTAGAGGTGAAAAAAATCTGACCTGCATTCCCCATCTATAGTAGCTGCTCTGCAACAACTTTATCATCTATATGTAGGGGAGATTGGGATGGATAATATACATTTGATTCTTTTTGGGCTTATTATCCTACCCTATGCCTCTTGGGGCTTGGCAATGTGCTAGAGCTGGCCTCCAGTGGCCTCTTACCCTTTGGATCAGTAGTCTTTTCTACTTTGGGTATCACTGCACTATATCCTTTCCTTTGATATACAACATATTTACTAGGAGGCACCCCTCTAGTAGGAATGATCCTACTCAATACCGCTTTAACCCTTTCTGGCTCTTTCTGCAATATTTGTTCTCTTTTCTGATTCAATGCTTGCATAATTTCTTCAAAAATTATCATTAATGAATCAATTTTCTTAGCCCATGGCTGAAATTCCCTCAGGGGGTTATATAGTTTATCAAAATGTTGCACAAAGTCCAAGATTTTATTTTAAGCCAGCCATTTCTCTTTCTTTATTTCTTGCTCAATCATGTCAAACTCATTCTCAATGATATCCTCTGAGAAGTTAAATTGGTGGTCCAACACCAAGCATCTAGTCTTCTTCTTGAACATATCCTTTATGAAGGCTTTAGGATTGACACATCTTGCCATGGAAGTAGTTAAGTGATAAGGCTCAAAGAAAGTCTGCAAGCTCTTCCACCCTCCCTTTGTGATGATGAATTGGTGGGCATTGGTGATAGTAGGGAAAATTGTCCCTTTTCCTCTCCCTGTAAGTGCTTCCTCTTGCAGGCCACCAATTTGTTTGATTATTTCTGCAAATCCTAATTTCAAAGGGACCCTATATGGTAGGATGTGGGGTGCTCCTCTGAAACCATACACTCTAAACATAGTAGAAATTGGGTATAGAATAACATACCCCTAGCTATGCACCATTTTGAGCTTCGGATTATACTCCATGGGTCTCAAAAATTCATTAGTGATACAGGGATTCTAGGCTCATCTCCAATAAGTAACCTTCTGAGCCTAGCTGTGAAACACCTATCAAATGTGATGAAGCTAGCCTCCTTGTTTTCCCATGACATATCAGCATTCCATAACTGTACTAGCATATCCTCATCACCTCTGATTCTCTACAGGCTCATCTCTTCTTGAAAATAATTTGCCCCTTTAAAAAGGAACATGTGCATGAGTAAATAATACCAAGTGAAAGGCTTGGTGAGCTGTGACTTTTGAATACATTTCAAACCGTCATGAATCAAATCGGCCAAATATGGGGCAAAATAAAAAATAATGGCAAGGTGATGATGCAAGATTTGGACAATCATAAACATGAGATGGATTGGCATCTCATTCCCCTCAACTTCCCCAAAGATTTGGAACAAGGCCCTGTAAAATCGTCTGGCCTTGGGAGTGAACAAATCAACCTTAAAAGGTTGTTTTGTGTTAGGACCTACTAACACTAGGTCTCCCACTTTTGCAAAAAACTCTTTTAGTGTGCCTCCCCTGAGATAGCTCCTCTGAGCTTGGTATATTTCCATGAATTCATTAAAATCAATTTTATCCATAGGGGTGTCTGGTTCATTTAAACTGAACACTTCTCTTATCTCTTCAGTAGTTATGCTAATCATGACTTGCCCTTTACTGTCCAACACTACCCTAGCTATTTCATCATAGTTCTCCACTATCTGTATGAGTAAATCCACAACCATAAATAGCTCGGGTACTACCAATTTACCTACACCAAACTGCCAGACATTACTATTTGGAGCAAAAGAGTTCTTCTGGCCAAAAACAATTCTGAAAAGGGCCATTCCATTTATGCCCATATTGGCATCCCGCAACCATCTCCCATAATCATACAATCCCTTTGCAACTCTGACCCTTGGATATTTAGGGATTTCTTCCTTCAATTTAGTGTAATCATTAGTTGATCTAGTCAATTGTTGGAGTAAGTCGTCACATACATTTATCTCCTGATAATCCACCCTTTCCTTGAATTCTCTCCTGGGTGGCATTATGTCATGTAGGGTTTGAAATTTTACCATAGATTATATCTCTAATAACTATCTGTATTTACTGCAATAAGCCCTAATACATTTGCAAAGTTTTTAAGAAATTTAATCACAAAAATAGAATAATACCCGTTCAACAGATGATCTGATAGCTTTGAAAATACTTCACTTCAAAAATGCTCTGCTTCAGAACTCGCCGATGATGCACAATAATTTCAAATGATGAATTAAAACCCAACATTTTATGCATTCAATTCATTGTAGACTTTCCAGGTGACACACATTCACCATTACTTTTGTTGATTTCAAACTTGTTGTTAGATTTTTACATTTTAAAACATAGTCATTGATCTTACTACCTTTCTTTCTCATCCAATGGTTCCAAGAAAGTATTTCATAACATTCGTCTACCATGACACGTGGCAGCCTATCATGTTCCCTCAAAGGATAACTAGCAAGCAATTTCATCTTAAGGCTTTGCGCCCACCGTTCGATCTTCCTTAACTTACCTACAGGATATCTTTCTTTATGCTACAGATGGGCCCCAACATCTAGGACACGCATCACCATGAAGAAATGCCTTGAAGATTAACCATCGGGAAACTTTGCTTTGAGGCTTTATGCCAGCCGTCAGATCTTCAAGATCTGTTCTACTTTTACTTCTTTCAATAATCCATGACTTTAAATCTGGCAAAGACACGTGTCATCACGACGCAATGCCTTGAAGCTTAAAAATTGATCAACTTTCTTTCAAGGCAAAGCACCCACCGTTGGATCATCCTTAACTTACTCGGTCTTTAACTAACCACCTTTTGATTAAGCACGGTCTGCAGCTTGCATAATGGGACACATGGCGGCATGTCACATTCCCTCATTGATTAACTGCCCTTCATCTTGCGTTCAAGGAAATACACCCATTGTTAGATCAGATTCAAGATGTCATGCTTTAAGTAGTGCTTGAATTTTCAAATTTAACCCACTGATTTCTAGGTGTCATTCTCTCATATTGCCTTGATGGTTATTATCCTTGCATCTTATCCTTAAGGCTTTATGCCTGCTATTGGATTTTATCTAAGATGCTTCCTTTTAATTAAATGTTACATTCAGCTTGGCCCCACCTGGACACATGGCAGCTCCGTGCAATGCCTTGAACCTTAAAGCATGATCAGCTTTCTTTTAAGGCTTTGCATGCACTGTTAGATTCAATCTGATCAACTTAAGCTGGCCTGGTTCCAAATTTATTCAAACAGTTCATCTAACCCTGTCTCAACTTCGGTACATCTAAATTAGAGGCCTTTGGAAACCTTATGAAGTTACGGTGACAGTCTTCTTAACATCTCTGCTATCATATAATGTTATGAAGTCCCACACAAAGCCTTTCATAACCTTTGAACTATTTAATCTTGTAACTGATTAACCTTTCTGAAGTTAAGCCAATCCACCAAATGCTTCATCGCAACTTCGTAACCGCAAACACTAATGACCAACAAACTCTCACGAAGGTCCGTAACCAATTGATCATTTGATTCATTACTATCATAGGCTCAGAAGTTCTTGAAGAAAGTGACAAATATTAATCTGACCATTGACACATGTCATAGTCCATTCCTCAACGCTTTCCATGTGGCATGCAAATTTATTATTTTTTCATACTCATTACTCATTCCCGACTCCTAATTTCCTAATACTAAGAATTTACTTAATTGATAATTCCTTAATTCCTTTAAGCAAAAGCATTTAATTAATTTAATAATTCCTAAATTCCTAATAGTAATTTCCTAAAAGAAAATATTAAAATATAATTATTAATATGACATATACATTATTAGTATTACATTCAATTTTAAACAAATTACAAGTGCAACTGCGATCTTGAGCTCTTTACAAAATTACACAGGCAAAGAAAATTACAAAATATCTTTGTACTAACTTCCTTCAAAATTTGAAATTTATACATCAATGATCATAGTACCAGAGACTTCTAAGTTCTATCAAAAAATTATAAAATATCATTGTATTAACTTCCTTGAAATTTATACATCAAATTCAATGATCAATGACAATGATCATAGTACGAAAGACTTCTATCACAAAATTATAAGAGATTAAGCTTAGAAATAGTTATAAGAGAGACAGTTGGTAGCCCGAATTCTTCATTATCAGTCTTGGTTTGCACCAAAGGTGTATCCACAGCAGGTGAACTGCAAAGATAAGATACCCTATTTGAATTAAATAACCTCCCTCTATTGGCTCTTCATCCAATTATTCAAGCCATTTGTTCCACTTGGCATTTGTTATGGGTCAAGATTTAACAATAAACTTATTCATGTCAATCTCCTGCTTGTACAATTCATTCGCAACTTCAAAAAAATTTGAAATGTTAGCATCACCAACAAAATAAGAAGCCACCTTGCTAGCATCCAAAATTTGGTTGAAAGAATCAACCCACTCCTGCCAGTCCTTCATATGTCCCTATGTGTCCACAATAATAGGGATATATCCTTCAGATTCTTCAGCAAAAAACTTTAAATTTGCCTGAATGTTTTTTAACTTGCCATTGAAAAATGCATACAAATCCTTTACTAATACCACCATTTCCTTAACATCAATTATTTTTTCAGGTAACTCCATTTTTTTTCCATTAGTAAAATTAACCTCTCAAAGAATTGCATGTGTGGGCCCCAAGTATTAAATAATGGGGTTAGTACAGACAAGGCATTAAAACATTGATATTCTACCCCATGCAAAGAAATGGATGTGCTATGAATGATTTGAGACTTCCCTTTTAAAAAATTTACTCTGTGCAATAGAACCTTCTTCAACATCTCCTTTTCAACAATTCCAGTATCAACAAGCTGATCAACGTCCATTATTATGTTCTTTGTTGCAAGTTCTGGAGCTAAGCCCCCCTCATACTCAGTTTGGACCCCAACATCACAGACTTCTGAAAATGCCCTGGACTGATTTTTTAGACTATTGATTTCATCTTTTGGCTCCTTCTGAGTCGTATCCAAGACAAAATTCTTCTTCAATTCCTCTTCAAACTTTTTCCTAGTTGACACATAATCTCTGAATGTCCTTGATAGCCCGTTCTCTAAGTCCTCAACCATTGCCTTATTCATGGAGGATGCATGATGTAGGAGATTTTCTATCTCTGATCCTGTAGTCTCCTGCAACCTCCATATTAATTGGCTACCCTGTGCTATGTCTTGGATGTCAACCAATCTGGGCTTATTAGATTCTGGGGCCACACACCATACTGCTAGTGTCTTACTGTCCATATTGAATCTAGAACCCCTCTGTACTCCATCAAGGCCAAAATGTTCATAAGCTACAACATTATCTTTCCTCTTGATTTGGTCAATTAAGAATGAGGACTCCAAGTCCCATCCAGGGATCAACAACATGTAACTTCTCTTGACAAGATCTCTTGCCTCCTCCATAGTTAGTGTTTCACTGTTGGGATCATAGGCCTGTAATTTTTCAATCATTTCAACAGTCTTTTCCTGTGATTCCCCAGTTTCAAAGACAATGTTAATTCATTCTACTTAACTCTAAAGAGAAAACTTTTAAACTCATCGGACTTGATGAATTCATCATCATCTATAAACCCTTTAGCCTGGATGACCTTGTCATCCAATCTTGCTGCAACCAATTCTAACTCATCTAGGGCCTTTTCCCCCTCTTCTGCCTGTGATGTCAAATTTTTTTGTCTTAAGTCAGCAAAGTATTTCCAATTACCTGGCAGGATTTGTAGTTCCTTTTCCCTTTCCTTTTGTGGTACATTCATCAAATTTTGTTTCTTTGATGGCCCTTGCTCAGATGTGGATGACTCATCTTATTTTGTTTCTACCATAGACACCACATCAGGCTCAACTTCCTTAGGGTTTATTCTTTCCTCCTCCTTTTCCTTAGGAATGTCTGGCAATTTAGACATAATATTTTCATAATTCTCTATACACACGTCAATTCTCGGCATGTATTTGAGATCAAGAAAGAAATCACAGAAGGTAGGGTCCACATTTTTCAATTCTTCCTCTACCCTTACAATATTGTGCCATTTAAGGGTTCTCTCTACACAGATATCTTCATTGAGAATATTTCTAATAACATCCTCATCTTCCATAGGCTGATTTTCAGCCAAATTGTGATTCCTCATTTCTCTCAATGCTCCTCTAATGAAGTCTTCAGGGTCATACATCCTTGCTTTAGCACAAGGCAATCTGAATTGTCTCAAGAATTCATGGATTTGGTCCACAACATATATACCTATAGAGAAATCCCCTATTTTGAACCTTCTTACCAGAAAGGTTCCCTTATGTCTTTTAGGGCCTAAGTGTTTTCTATCCATCATGATAAGATGCCACAGGAATTATACTATTGCCAATCTTTATAGGACATATTTTGGTAGTAAGTGTGGAGGTTGAGGGCAAGTATACACTCTTATAATAGAAAAACTCTTAAAAAGGAACATATCACCCCAATTGTGGTTAATTTCATTGTCAATTTTAAATGCTAGGGGTTTAAGCAATTTTATAACTAGTAAAGGAAATCTATTCCTCACAATACCTAACATTTCCATTATTGGATCCACAAAATCACTATAAAAAGCAATGGAATTAGAGAAATGGTGACTTCTATCCCATAACTTGGTCCAGAGCTGAAGCAGAATAGTTCCTCCTGCATTCTCGGTCTCATTGATGAATTCTGGGTTGATGTAGCCAATATTGCAATAGAGGATCAGGTGCATCAACATGGATTAGTGATTGAACTTGAAGCTTTTCAAATCAATCTTTTTCATCATCAAGTCAGTGTGCATTACATTGATTATGTGCCCCACATAATCAAACTCCTTGTTGGTGTACAGGTCCTAAACATCTGTAGCCATGACATAAATGTTAGGAGTCACTGTCAAACCTCCATCTATTCCAATAAATTTCATTAGACCATAGATACTATTCTGGAAATAGGAAAAAAAAGCTCAATATCAAATGAATCTGCAACCTTCTTCGGTAATAACCCCGCCTCTTTAATTTGTCTAGGAATATGCTTCTTCATAACCTTCCTAGTGTAGTAACTTTTTTTTCTATGGAATAGGGCCTCCTCTTCTACTAGGTCAATATCCACACTCATATCTCCCTGAATGTCGAAATCTTGAATAAAATTTGCTCTATTTAACATGCAGAGTATAGACTTTTCTTGCCTATGGAAAGCTTGTGTCATTGGATTTTATGCTTCAATTAGCACTTTCATGAGGTCTATATCCAAAAATACCTCAGGTACTATTAACTTTCCCAAGTTCCTTTCCCATGGGTTTGAAACAGGAGGGCCTCTCAATCTATTGTTATAGAAATACATGAAGAGATCATACCCAATTGTGTTTGGATAGACAACATCCTTGCATAACACATAAGGGTCCCTCCATTCATAAGCGTTAGCTGCTTGCAAATTTGAGGATCTAGGCAACAATTTCATCCATTCTTCAGCGTATAGGTTTGGCCTCTTTGTTCTTGAAGGAAAACTCTTTTCCAGTTCTACAACAACATCATGAGATCCTTGTTCTACCATTCTTTATGTATACTAAACTCTAAGCTGTAATCTCCTTTTCTGCACTTAAACATTTCAACTCTTTGTTTCTCTTCGACTCTAAAAATTAAGGATGCTCTGTGAAGTATGAACTATATATAATAACTAATAGCAACTCACAAGTTCACAACCAGACACCTACTCTATTAAAAATTAAAATCTCATCAAGCGCACATGCATGAAATTAGTAATTACCTTTTTCATAAAAGTGTCACTGTCAATTGTCACTTCTAGCATAAATTTGGGGGTGATTCGATAGCTAATAATTGGCATGTTGCTGAAGTTACGCTAATGGTACATCTAACGGTTAGCCCTAGGTCGCAAACAACCAAGAAACCCTAAGGAAGCTCTGCAAACATTCCATTCTTCAACACTTTCTATGTGGCATACAACTCTCACATTTCAACACCTTACAAAGTTACGCATGAAGTTAGTCGGGACTTCGGAACCCCTAACCATCATAAAAATTAAACCATTTAGAAGTTACAAAACAACCAACCGTAACTTTGTAACCCCTCACCATCATAAAAACTTAACCGTTGAGAAGTTACAAAACAGTCAGGCTTAACTTTGAAACCCATCACGATCATGATTTAGTACACACGCATGAAATTAGTAATTACCTTTTTTAGAAAAGTGTCACTGTCAACTCAGAACTGTCACTTCCAGCATAGATTTGGTCAAAGTTACGCTAACTATACATCTAACCCTAGGTTCTTATTCCAACTTACTCTCACTTTTCAACAACTTACGAAGTTACACACGAAGTTAGTTGGGATTTCGGAAGCCTTAACCATCATAAAAATTTAACCGTTTAGAAGTTACACAATAGCCAGGCGTAACTTCAAAGCCCATCACCATCAAAAATAACTTAATTGTTGAGAAGTTATGAAACAACCAAACGTAACTTCGGAACCCATCACCATAAAAAATAACTTAACCATTGAGAAGTTATGAAACAACCATACGTAACTTCAGAACCGATCACCATCATAATAAATTAACCGTTGAGAAGTTACGAAACAACCAGATGTAACTTCGGAACCCATCACCAGCATAATAAATTAACCATTGAGAAGTTATGAAATTTAGCATTCTGAATCAGTTAATACATATAGGTATTTATAAGTTTATATAGAATCACAGTTCACAGTCACACTCACAGATACTTCAAAGTTCAATTTACACATTTTTCAATTTATAAAACTATTGTTCAATTTCATGAATCATGATTCATGTAAAACTAAAAACAGTAACCTGTAACAGTATTTGAAAAAGAGTTTTCTAGTTCTAGTTCTCATATGTATACACTTACAGTATTACTATTAAATTCAAAAACTGGTATTAGGAATTTTGGTATACATAATATTGGTAACTGAATCACTGATTGAGATTCATTGAGTAGTGAGCGACTGAAGTTTTGAATGGTTGTGGTTTCCCCAGAAGGAGAAGCGACAAGCTTCCAACCGTTTCCAAAAGTTAAAACCAAAATAAAAAGTACATTCAAATTTGTATTTACAAATTACAACTACAAGTAAATTTTTTTTCCCTAAGATCCATTGAAGTTTTGAACTTTCAGAGTAAATTACTAAAGCCTAGTCCGATAGTCGACTCCTACATATCCTAATACTAATAGACTAATAGTAATTTGTTAATATGTTATAGTATAAAGTATAAACTATAATATAATAATACTATCCATAAAGAAAAAAAGATCAGTCGATATGTAGACCAGAAAATAACCAGATCATCTCCTCCTGGAACCCTTCCTGGTCGAAGCCATGATAAAAAAAAATGGTGCACATCTCCACCTTGTCATGTTCTACTTCGAGTTTGAACATGTCGCTTTGGTATCTGGCATAACTGGTAGCATGATCCCATGCTATAGACATAAGATGACTGAGGACATCCTACTGAATCTCCTCCTCCATATCCAAATTTGGTTGGATAACAGGTTCTGGGTTATCATTTGATGATCCGTCAGCTACTGGAAGACCCATTCTAAATTTCTGTCTTCCAAGATTCTAAATTTAGAAATTTAGAAAGTGCACTGTTTGTTTGTAATAACTGAGAGGGGGGGGGGGTGAATCAGTGGCCTCAATGATTTATCCTTCAACTATTTACCACCAATCAAATAAACCTCAGAATATTAAGTCCCTACAAGATGCATGCCATGAAATACTTATAATGATTAACTGTCTGTCAGTTTTGTTGATATTTTGGTGACTGATCATGTAGTAGATGTTGATATTGTCGATTTTAGAGGTTGCCCTAAAATGCATGTTATAAGCGTTTGAGATGTATAATGCATTGGATTGTGGTGTATATTTTTGCTAGATAATAAGAAAGGTTGGACGGCTGTGTAGGTGGATGTAGCCCAGGTTTTGGGTGAACCACATTAAATCTGTGTGTTATCTGCGTTTAGTTTCTTTCTTCTATTGTTTCTGCGTATAACTATTTATTCTTATATTGTTCCGGTTCTGTCAAACCCTAACAATTGGTATCAGAGTGAGGTTTGTTGCTGTAGATTGATAGGACTTTCAGATTGGAGTGGGAGCAATGGAGGATTCAAAATTCAAGATTGAAAAATTCAATGGCCAGAATTTTCAGTTGTGGAAAATGAAGATGGAAGATTATTTGTATCAAAAGGACCTGTGGAAGCCATTAGAAGGAAAAACCCAGAAACAAGGAACTATGTTAGCAGAGGACTAGGAGGTTTTGGATAGGAAGGCACTGGGATCTATTCGATTGTGCCTTGCACCGTCTGTAACATTCAACATATCAAAGGCAACAACAACCATAGAGCTGATGGAGACATTGGCTAAGTTATACGAGAAA
>MU226298.1:607317-617968 GCA_018584345.1 Thuja plicata
GTCCTTATTCTCCTTGATTACCGATAAGCAGTAAAACTATTTACCAAAACTCAGTAAATAAGCAGAGTATACCGATCAACCCAGAAATGCATATGTGAAATGTAAAATAGTAAAGTAATAAACCATAAACACATAACACATGGATTTTAACGTGGAAACCCTGTTAAGGGAAAAAACCACTGGGACTAGTACCCCAAATTTTTCACTCTTCTGAAGTGAGCCCAAATAGGAGCCAACCCTGTTAAAGGTTACAAACACACTGTTAGGTGTGACCTTGTTAGAGGATTTTATACATAGAGGTTGTCACTTAGTATCGGGCATCTATTGCTAACATCCTTGAATCAGCCTCCTTCTTAGATTATCAATAGGTATCGGGCAAGTCCAATGCTACTTTCATGAATCAACATTTTTGGCACTCCTTGGGATGTACCTCAATATATAGAAGACTATTAAGTCCTGCTCGGTTAAGAGACTTGATGCTTCAATGGTTAAACTGAAACACTATGACCTGTTTATAATGCACCTTTGAATTGCATATTTTCAGATCTATTTAAGTACATTACCTCTCTGATCAATGTATCAATTCAATTCTTTGTGCTCCACTCTTTCTACTCTATGATGCTGTGCTTCACTGTTTGTTAGTGTCTGCAGAATTCTTTAGCTCTCCTTTAGCTTGATTGATCAGGACTGTATGAAGTTATCCTTCATCAGTTTCTCTTCAACATCCTCTTTCTATTCACTCCCCTTCCCCATGCATACATAAATGAATTAAGCTTGTCTCTTATATAGACATGATATTCACCATTTCTTGATTCTTGATTATTGGCATGAAAAAAAATACAGCCAAATTGATTTAAAGCATAACTCTTGATTTATCTCATAGTTATCTTCTTGCCAACTGTACAAATCTTCTTTAAATAAATTACTTAACTCTAGTCAAATAAAACAAAGAAAACAACCAGTTAAGTCTATCTTTAGCTCTTGCCAGTTAGATATTTTGTCATTTTCTAAACTCTCTATTTTGTCGGTCAACTCTGTAGTTAGTTGTCGGTTACAACTGCCACTTCCATCGGTGTGACTCCAGTTAGCTTCGGGATCTCCGTCCATTGGGCATCATTGGATTTTACTCATCAGGCAACTCTATTTTCAGCTCGTTGGGCATCCTGTGGTTTTGCTTCATCAGGCAACAGTGTCTTCTACTCATTGGGTATCACTATGACTTTTCTTCTTTGCCTTTACCGATGGTGTGCACTCCGTTGGTGTTGTCTGTCACTTGGTGAATAATTGACATTTATGCATTGCTTGAAAGAATAACCTTTGTTCCATTGATTCTATAAAGTCTTTGGCATTATGTACATGACTGTACAGACGATATCAAGTTGACATCAATGACAATACAAACCATTAACTAATTTAATGCCTTGCATTATCTTCAACTTAACATTATCAAACATTCAATTAGTTACATGTCATCACTGTGTTCTACAATTTCACTACCGAGGAGTATATAAAGAAAATAATCACCAACTTGCCAGGCACAATAAATTTTTAAGGAATGTTTCACGTAAGGTGGCTTGCCACGGAAAAGGAAATTAATGAATATCAATAAACAAAAATTGCAGACATTTGTATCCACCTTTGTACCCTGCGTAATTTGGCTCTGAAGTTGAAAAGACAAATAATGAATGTTGATGAATCACATCTCATTTCCTATAAAATTATCCTTTTTAATGTCTAATCAAAATCTTGGCCTGGATTATGTAACTACTCAAGTTACGCAGACTGCCAGTGTGTGCTTGAAACCACCATATCCTAGCTGCGATTATAAATTTTGAACTGACAACTTGGCAACCACATTAAATTGTGAAGGAATGTTTTGTGTAAGGTGACTTGACATCGAAAAGAAAAAAAATGAATGTTTACGAATCACAACTCATATCTCGTACAAATTATCCTTTTTAATGTCTAATCGAAATCTTGGCGTCAATAAGTCTCATTAATAATTAAATGCAATTTGCAGTTTGAAGTTCAATATTTAAATGCTAAACCTTTAACTCTTTAATCTGCGGTCACCTTCATGTTAGTCGAACCCACATCACCATAGGGACACACTTCGCCACAAGGACATGTGTCATTCAGACTTAATGACTTGCTTGATAGATTTTGATCATCTTGAGACTAAGTCATTAAGTGGGCTGTCCGATCAAACATAATCTACATGCCTTTTACCTTCAATAGGGTCGTTGCGTATCTTCGTAACCTTTAGCCATCGACCCTCCTTTTAGCCTGCCGAAGCTATGCAAGCTGTCCTCACAAAATGGTCATCACTATCAGTAAATGACACGTAGCACCCAACTTGACACGTAGTCCCATCGCTATGTTTTGAATGTTCGCCAATATATTTTTTATACTATAAATATTGTTTTTTATTCGCCAATATATATATTTTATAATATAAATAGTGTTTTTTATTCGCCAATATATATTTTTATATACTATAAATATTGTTTTTTATTCACCCATATATATTTTTTATACTATAAATACTATTTTTTATTCGCCAATATATATATTTTATACTATAAATACTATTTTTTATTCACCAATATATATATTTTTATACTATGCATACTATTTTTATTCGCCAATATATATTTTTTATACTATACATACTATTTTTTATTCACCATTATATATTTCTATACTATAAATACTATATTTTATTTGCCAACTAAGATTATTTTTATTTTGAACTCTTTGAGATATAGTCCATGGATCCGATCATGGAGCAAGGAAGGCAATGGTCACATTTTCCAAATAGGGTCTTCAGACAGCATTCAGGTTTGGATTACCAGGGGCAGACTTTCAGGAGATGGCCCTTCAACCATAGATCATGACATTTTTTTCCTCGAAACCAACAACAATCATCCAGAACTTGGCAGGATCCGGAGAGCTTCAGGGCTGGAAACTGTTCTTTCTACAGAAACAACGCTGGGAGAGGAGGATTTCAGGCGGAACCTGCAAGTTTCAGAGACATTGAAAAGCGAATGTGGATACCCAAAGAAGTGGATCAAAACAAAAATGAAAAAGAGGTAACCCACAATAAAACTCCACTAGCAACCCCGTCTCTACTCATTCAAAATAGGGAATGGATTAACAATTTTGATTTCTTAAAATGCAAAGCCTTCTTTTTAAAATTTCCAAGTTCTTGGCTGGCTTATGAAAAAATCAAAGGTTGGGTGTTTAGAAATGTTAGCCCAGATAGCACTCTGAAAACCCTTCAGAATGACTTCTATCTGGTGACATGCCCCACTCAAGACACCAAGATGGAGATCATCTAATATGGACCTCATTTCTTGGAAGGTCTAGGTCTTTACATTAAAGACTGAGTGCCGAACTTTGACCCTTCCTGCCAAACCTTGGTAGACATCCCTGTTTGGATAAATCTCAAGAATCTCTCTCAGGAATACTGGAACATTGAAACCCTAACCATGATGGGTAATGCACTAGGGAAATTATTGGATTGGGGGGAGGCCCTAAATAAGCATTACCTATCCACATATTCAAAGATTCTGATCTCATGGAGTGAATCGCGTCCCCTCCCATAATTTCTCAAGCTTAGATCAGGCAATGGGGCATGGAAACAACCGATTAAGAAAACTAGTCAGGAAGATGAAGAAATCAATGTTGTTAGGGACACTGGCAAAGGAAAGTGACTCTGCATTGTCTGGGAAGAACTATTAAGTGACAGAGTAATAATACGAACACCTTCAACCACTAGAGTAGTAATAGCCACTCAAAAGAATGGATCCCCAAAGCAATCTTTGGAGGTGGGACCGAGTAGGGGAATCAAGATCCATGAACTCCCTCCCATTGAAATATTGTTGTCAATTTGGAAGTGAGAACCCACCAACATAGCCAGAAGGAAATTTCACCCAAGGACATTACCAATCATGTCAATCCTGCTAATGGACCACATAGGGATAAGCCTTCACAACCCCAAAATGTTGCAAACGCCAAACTTACGAATATAGAAGATCTTCACTACAAATTTTTGGTGGGTCTGGGATATTATAATTCTAATATTTAGACTAGGGGGGATCGGGTGCCTGAGTCTGATAATGACAACAGACATCTATCAAAGGAAAATAGCCCAGTAGGAATCGTAGAATCATTGTCAAATACCCCAAGGCCCCAAGCCTCAGACAGGGAAGTCAAGAATAGACCAGATCTAATGGGGGAAAGATCGGAGGAAGACAAGGAATATGTCCCAGCAACATGGATGGACAACACTAAAACTCTCATTAAAGATATCCCCATTTCACCTATCAAAAATCTAGGTGACTCCTTTGAGGGAACCCGAGATAGTGGGGACAACACCATGAATACTTCCACTAGTAGAGATGAAGAAGAGGCAGACACAGAGGATTTTCTGGGGCTCTCAAAGTAGCTGGATGTCATGGAAGTCAGAACAATTGAACAATCAGACTCATTCCTGGACAAAGCTATCCTAGGAGAAAGAAAGAAGAGGGGTGCAAGCACTCTCAAGATGAGGCTCGCCAAGGCTGCAAATGAGAATGGCCAACGCAAATTGAGATCGGGAAAAGGCACTTCCTTCTCCCGAGAGAAATGAAACTCCTATCCTGGAACATTAGGGGTTGCAATGTCTTTTACAAATGTCGACTGATCAAGCGGTGTTTTGATCAGGCGAAACCTGAAATAGTTTTCATCCAAGAAACTAAACTCAAGCAGGAGGATAGTAAACTATTTGCAGCAAAATTCCCAAGATGGAAATGCTTCTTTGTTGAGGCCGAAGGGGCCTCCGGAGGGCTCCAAGACTCATGTGGAAGGAAGAAGTTGTGCATGTGGAGGTCATTAAACATAACAAATCCTGGGTGTGGGCTAAGGCAGACTCAAAACAACTTCTCAGAAGGATCAACATTATCAATATATATGGACCTAATAACAATGCCCTAAAGCTTAAACTTTGGAGAGAAATAACCAACATACTTAAGAACCTTCCAAATGAATTTTTTGTTTTGTTTTTGTTTTGGGGGGGGGACTTCAATGCTATCCTCCATCCAGAAGATAAGAAAGGAGGGCGGGGATGGGCAGGGCAGAGCCAGGCGGACTTCAATGACTTCATTCAAGATAATGGGCTCATGGAGATGAATCTTAAAGGGGGTGATTTCACATGGAAAAATCACAGGCTAGAATTTAATAACATTGCTAAAAGACTAGATCAATTCCTCATTGGTGGAGACTAGGTAGCCACAGACTGGATTTCAAAAGCTGAGATCCTTCCTATTACGTGTTCTGATAACTTCCCCATCGGGTTGAGGATATAGGATGATATGGCTCCAGAGTGATGCCCCTTCAAATTTGAAGCCATATGGCTTAGAGCTGAAGGCTTTGATGATTTGATCAAACTATGGTGGGATGGGACCCCTCTCAAAGGTGGCAACAACGCTTTCCAATTCACCAAAAAGCTACAGTTTATTAAAGAAAAGCTGAAAATATGGAACAGGGAGTGCTTGAAAAACATTTTCATGGAGAAGTTCAAAATAGGAGAGGAACTAAAGAGTCTGAATGAGCTCATCATCAGCCAAGGCATGAACAATACTGAATTCATTAAAGAATAGGCTCTAAAACAAGATTATGCAGAAATCCTAGCTAGAGAGGAGATTTACTGGAGGCAAAAATCCAGGGAGCTATGGCTTAAGGATGGGGATCAAAACACAAAGTTTTTTCACAATTCATCCAAGGTCAAAAGAGTAGGAAATAAAATTTTCTCCATCAAGAACCAACACAGTGCAGTATTAGAAGAAGAACATGATATCAAGAGAGAGGTAGTCAAATAATTTTCAAATATTTTCTGTAAAAACAGAGAGGAAATTTCTCAAACGGAAGACATTTTCAGAACAATTCCAAACTGCATTACTCCATCCCAAAATGAATTTCTTCTAAAGCCTACCACTTTGGGGGAGGTCAAGAATGCTCTCTTCACAATGGGGAGTGAAAAAGCCCCAGACCCTGATGGCTTCATGACCCTTTTCTTCTAACACTTCTGGGAACTCGTTGGACAAGAGGTCTGGGAGGTAGTAGAGGAGGCCCGTAAAGGAAAATTCATTATGAAGGACTTGAATAACACGCTCATTTCCTTGATCCCTAAAAAATATGATGCCACCAAATTTAGTGATTTTAGGCCAAAAGCCTTATGCAATGTTCTTTACAAAATCATATCCAAAACTATTGCAAACAAATTAAAAATATCCCGAGTTCAGTTATCTCAGCAGAACAAAGTGGCTTCGCACCCAACTGATCAATTTATGAAGGCATCATTGTGGTCCATGAGGCTATTCACACTATCAGATAGGCCAAAATAGATTGAATGTTGGTCAAACTCGACATCCGAAAATCCTATGATGAAGTCGATGGGATTTTTCTGCTCAAAATCTTGAGGAAATTTGGGTTCTCCATGGAGTGGGTAGATTGGATAGATAGCTTCCTTAACAATGTATGGCTATCCATTTTAGTCAATGACAGCCCACAAGGATTATTTGAAACATGTAAAGGCATCAGACAAGGGGACCCCCTATACCCCTTCCTAGTCATCATCATGGCAGAGGCCCTAGGAAAGCTTATCAAGGGTAAAAGAGATTCGGGCTCTTGAAAAGGAATTATGGTGGCAGCAGGAGAACTGACCCTTTCACATTTGTAGTTCGCAGACGACACCCTTCTCAGGGGGGAAGCCTCTAGTCGATAAGCTCATGTTATGAATACAACTCTTGACTCTTATGTTGATGCCTTAGGCCATCGAGTCAATTGGCTCAAGTCGAAAGTATATTTTTTCAAAACTTCCCCTCAGTGCCAAAGAGAGATATGCAATGTGCTTGGCATGAGGAAAGGCTCTCTCCCATCTAAATATCTAGGGATTCCCCTCTTTGAAGGTGCAGGAAAAGAAGATATATGGAAAGATCTAAGTGCAGCAATTTCTAACAAACTGACTGGTTGAAAGGGAAAGTGGCTCTCTTCAGCTAGCCGGATACTCATGCTAAAGTCTGTTATATCTGCAATGCCGGTCTTTCCTATGTTTTGTCTAAAACTTCCTAGCACTATCATCAAAAAAATAGGAAAAGGAATGCGGAAATTATTTTGGAGCAGTTCTGGGTAGGAGGACAAGATTCCCCTCCTTGCTTGGGACAAGATCTGTAAACCCAAGCAAGATGGAGGGGCGGGAATCAGAGACTGGAAGCTAATGAATACTGCTCTTCGTGCCAAACTGATTTGGGATATTCAAAACAAACCAAACAACATGTGGGTGCGTATATACTCAAGGAAAAATATCTTGACAACTGGGATGATAACCGTATACTCACAATTAGAAATCCACCCCGGGGATCTGCAATATGGAATTTCCTACTCTCTTGTAGATCGGTCATCACTGTCACATATCTTGGAATGTTGGAAATGGCTAGCTAGAAAAATTCTGGGATGCCTCCTAGTCTTAAAAAGCAATGGAACACTCCACGACCTTCGTAATTACTTCATCAACAAATGGGGAGAACATATTGCTGACTACATAGTATCCTTTGAGGAAGGGCATGGCAAAGAGTGGAGATGGAAATCAGTAGAGATGGGAAAAATCTCAGCACATTAGAAAAGGATAATGAAAGATTTACTCAAGTGTAGACAACTACTAATCACTTCTGGACAAGACAACATTATATGGTGTGCAGAAAAAAGGGGAATACTCTGTGAAACTGGGCTACCAAATCCTAGAAAAAGGAGATAGGGAGGAGCAATGTCCAGTAATATTACGTTGGAGCAAGCACTGTCTTCCCAAGGCTAGGGTCTTCACTTGGCTAGTAGTCAGAGGTAGAATCCTGACAGGGGAGAGAAGGAAGCATTTAGGAGTGGCGGGACCCAATAAATGTATAATGTGCGAAGAAGTAGAAGAAGATGCTGATCATCTTTTGGTAAATTGAAAATTGGCTCGTGCATGCTGGGAAATGATCCAACACAAGCTTGGATAGCAAGGTCCATTATGCAACACCCTCAAAGACATCTTGATTAGCTGGCCTTATAAACCAAATAGTTCTCGATTGAATGTAATTTGGGAGATATGTCCCTCAATATTGTTGTGGGAGATATGAAAAGAAAGAAACCATAGAATTTTCAGGGAACAAAAGGATTCACTCACAAGAATCATGGGGAGAATAAATTTTTCAATTGAAGAAATCATGACAAGCTCAGAAAGCAAGAAACCCATGAAGTGTCCTTTCACAAAGTCAGATAGAGGGATCCAAAACAACTGGCCGGGCATCAAAATTAGATCACGGGGTGATTGCCCGAGGCCTTTGGCCAAAAGTAAGAAGATTGGAGTTAAGTGGGAGCCTCCAGATGAGAACTGGACCAAGATCAACTTTTATGGGGCCTCATGAGGCAACTCTGGTGTCTCTGGAGTAGGAGACATTGCACGGGATTGTTCTGGTAACATTCTTGCCTTTGAAGCTGAAAGATTAATCAACAGGACCAAAAACATGGTCGAAGTACAAGCTGCATTATTGGGGATAAAGTTGGGACTTAAGCTTGGCATTAAAAACCTTCATTTAGAAGGAGACTCGGTGATCATTGTTGGAGCTATTCAAAAATCCCACATCTGGGCGTGGCATCTTCAAGCTTACATCAAATACAACTCTTTTTTATTAAGTAACTTTTCCAACTTTAAAATCTCCCACATTAGATGCGATGGCAACATAGAAGCTGACAAACTTTCAAATTGGGTGGCTAATTTTCACATGGTAGGCGACAAGCAATTTGAGACATTCACAAATATTATCATATGAAATATGGCAAAAAGTTTAATGATTTTTGGGAATGCTGATGGGATGTTTTCATATCACATGATGTAATATGAATATGCTTTAATGATGGGGTAATAATTCCAGATAGTGGTGGCGGGCATCAGAAACGTCCTTGCAGACCATAATCAATGATAAATAAAAGGATGGTGACACAACCTCTTTATTCAATGATGCTCTGGATGCCTCTACATTCTACGCGTGTGATCGCCATTTTCGTAAAGGTTAACATGCTTAAAACCATGTGAAATGGCAGGCTTCTTTATGATCGCAGGTCGTAGATGGGATGGGACTGCTGAGCCACTGCGCTCAACAATAAATGACATTGTCTACATGCAACAATATATATGCGCATTCCTTCATTCCTTCTAAACACCTGATTTATTCTTCTGCCCTATTTCAAGTTAATTATCTTGTTAAGATCTTGTTGAAACACAGATCAACCGTGACTATGGAAGCCAATTTTAGTTTGAAGCCCTGGAAATTCAAACAACAGAAGGGCTTCTTCACGATGATAGAGGCGGATAGAATTAAAATAAATCTGTGCTGATATTTGAAGGCGCTTGAGGATGCAATCTTGGACACATTGGGGCCTAAATTCTTGGAGGCCAATCACAGAGGGAGGTTAAATATTGATATTCTATCAATTATCTTGGCATGGGAACTCGAGCTTGAAGTGGATCATGATGAGGCTCACAGGGTTTAAATGAACTCTTCTATGAAGATGTCCTTGGGGGCATGGACTCATTTTTTGAGTGGGCTTGGCCGGGAGTCGGCTTCAACATCACTGAGTGCATTGAGGATGAATATCAAGAATGGGTGCAAGGACTCATTCCTTTCATCTGCTGGCCATGGGGAGTGAATAGAGATGACTACAAAATGGAATAGTTTATCGGCTGGGAGTTAATTAAGGAAGATATCCAAGAACACCCTCCCACACCTGGGGATGTGTTAGACGTTTGGATGCCAGCTGTTCCCAGGAAGAGGAGGACTGCAGGGATTAAACACAAAGCGTGTGCCGACTAGTGCCTCAAGGTGAGGTGCATTTTTTGATAAAGAAGACTAATATAGCATGGTGCTCCAACTTTTGAAATGCTTAAGGGCTTGATGCTATTCCCATGGTTAGTCTGTCACCCCTCCCCTACTGTTGTTTTACATTTTTAAGACCTTCAGCGCCAAGGTGGTGGAAATTTTAATGAAGGTGGGCAGAGCACGACAACCCACCCCCCCACTTTTTGCTTGTGCTATTGTTTTGCATTTTGAAGACCTACATCACCAAGGTGGTGGATATTTTGAAGGAGGTGGGCAGAGAACTACAACCCCCCCCNCACCCCCCCCCCCCACACTTTTTCTTGTGCATTTTTTCCCCCAATGCAGAAGGAAAATTGTTGGCTCGAATTGTAAATTCTCATGGGGTTTGAATTGACGATGGCATAATAGCCAAGCGAGTGATGTTACATTCCACCCTAATGTTAGTCTGTAGTAGGATACTAAATTCGACACACTTGAAATGTAGTCATATTTTCTGATATCAATAAAAATACTGAAATATTATTGATTAAAAAAAAAGATTATTTAAATTCTTGGCAAAAAAAAAATTTGGCCAATAAAATTAATAATTTCCTCTGTAGTTTTCTAAATTTCGCCAGTTTTTTACACCTTTTTTGAAAGGGGGGTTTCTTAAAGATTACCCTGCCAACAATATGTTGTAGGTCAACTTGAGATCAAGTACTTGACAAACTATTTATTTTTGAATAGGTCCTACCCGAATAAGTAAAATGACCATT
>MU226298.1:620395-633737 GCA_018584345.1 Thuja plicata
TATATATATATATAAGGTTTAAACATTACGAATTATTAAATAATTTACAAATAATAAAATACATCTTGGTGTGTAATGACTTTATTGAAGAGGTGTGGCTATATATAGAGTGATTGAATTTATGTGATGGGTGCCTCCGATAAATATGCATTCATAATGTGTAAGACTATTTGATCATACTTTAATTAGTGCATGCTTCGTGTCTATTTTTCTTCTTACCTAAAACTTGGCGAGCAAAGTCCTTAGTATGACATTCAAAACTTGCAAGAATATGAGCATTTCACTTGGAGCCACATGGACCAATTAGTCTATAGTACATCAATAAGGAGGTATGATGCTTATACCTTTAATAAATCTAATACCAATAGTAGCAATTTTAATGGAATATAGATTGTTTAATCAAAGTGTATGTCCTCATCTTACTTTTTAGAGTCATATATGCATTGTCCTTTAGTGCCTTTGTCCCCTTATCATTCTCAATATAGAAGGCATCTAAGGAATCAAAACATAAAACATAGGTGTAATTAGTGTGACATTGCACTTATCCATTTGTCAAAGTAGAGCTTGTGTAGCTACTTGGAAATATTGGGTTGACAATAATATTAAATTCTCCAATAGTCTCACTGTTGAAAATGATAGACTTAAACAAGAGTTTTAAATGAGTTCGATTATATATATATATATATATATATATATATATATAGCATCAATTACAAAACCAAGTAACCAAAATTGAGATTGTAGCTACTTATTAATGTGTTTCTTATATTGAATTTTTTGTTGCTCTTATTCTTTTGTATCTATCTTTGTATTTAATTATAGTAATTTTAAATTCCCATTGACCTTATAAGTTTAAGACAAGGAAAAATTTTCTTGCATACAAATCATTTACTCAATTTCATTCTAACATGTATTAAATAATACAAAAATGAAAATTTACATATATCAAGACATAGATATAGAGGAGAGAGCGAGATGGGGGGGATATGTGCGAGATAGATGATGACAATCTAAAATAAGAGAAATAGCTCAAGAGATTGAGTGATAGAGGAAGAGAGAAGACTATAATAGGATATTGATAGAGATGAATAAATATAGAGAGAGGAGAACAAAAAAAGAGATAGTGAGAGAAAGAAAGAGAAATGAGGAGAGAGATAACTATAGTTGGAGAGAGAGAGAGAGGAAAATATATATCATGAGATAAAGAGAGAGTGACGTCTAGGATGGTGTGAGAGAGTAAATTTTAATTGATCATTCAATTGCAACAATCCAATGATTACACATGCGTCCATAGGGAGGTATTCTTAGAGAAATACATCATTTACTTAAGGTCTTATATTACAACTTTAAGACCTCTCCAATAAGATAGAGATAAATATGTAAATAAAAATAGAGATAGAGAGAGAGACAAAAGAATATAGAGATAGAGATCAAGAGGAGAGGGGACATACATACAAAGGGTTTTAAAATAGGGATAGAAAAAAAGAGAGATAAAGATCTAATAGATAAAAATTTAAAGAGAATAAATTTTTATTGTATTATTTATGCTAACATACCAAATTTGATATATATACATATATTAATAGAGAGAGATTCAACTAGAGTGAGAAGACAGGTAAAAGAGAGACATATATGTTAAGAAAAATGGTGTCTCAATCTTGCAATAATGAAAGAGCATTATAAATAAAAGGTTACTATTGATACGAGAGAATGGGGGTGGAGGGGGCACTACCCTTGTGGGATCCAATCCCCTAATTAGATGAGGGTTGGGGGTAATACACCTCAATTGAGGGTTTTGGGTGCAACACCCTCGAAACAAAATTTCATACCTTAATTAAGGGTTTTGGGTGGAACACCCTCAAAAAAAAATTTCATAAACAATTTATCATTGTTTATCTTGACTCTTTATCATATATATATGGTAGCTCTTTTGGGGTGTGGAGTTTTTCCCCTAAAAGGGTTTTCCCCACATAAATCATTATGTTGTGGTATGTATCCTATTTATGTCTATTTTTCTTATTTTTTTGTAAAGTTATTATAAATATCTAAGAAAGTTTTTGCATATCTCTCCTCTCAAGGTTAATATAGGAATTTTTTTTGCTACCTTAGTTTCCTTGCAATATACAAACATGGGATATAGAGTTATACAGGGTGATAAATAAAGAGTGATAAAGGGATATAAAGAGAAATGTAGACACACACACACACACACACACACACACACACACACACACACACACACACACACAGAGAGAGAGAGAGAGAGAGAGAGAGAGAGAGAGAGAGAGAGAGAGAGAGAGANACACACACACACACACACACACACACACACACAGAGAGAGAGAGAGAGAGAGAGAGAGAGAGAGAGAGAGAGAGAGAGAGAGAGTTTTATGATTCTATATTTTCATACATGTCTACCAAGAGAGATACATTTATACCATGTACCAAATTACCCTACCATTTTGTTGTGATAAATATCATACCCTATTCTAGAAACCTTTCAATTTTACATAAGAAAGGAGAAATCAAGCAAAGGTTATTTAGATTTACTTTATACATGTCGATTATATATTCTTTAAAATTTCTAATTTTTTTTTGATAAATCTATATGCACATATTCTATGATCATAAAAGGCCACAAGACCACATATTTGGGTCAATTTTTCAAATAAATTACTACCAAAAAGTTTGATCGAATTAAATTTAGGCACCAAGTACCACCTATTAGATTTAGGTTAACAAATTGGAATATCTGAGTGCTCTCTAAGTAGCATAGGCTTTGTGGCACCATATTTTGTTGTGTCCCATTTTTCTTTATTCTACCTCAAAAGCTCACATTTATCCATATCCACCTATTTATTGATAATTGATCTATGGTATATAATTTGAGTGACCCCTTGGAAAATTCCTTAGCATAGTCCCAAGTAGAGCATAAAAATAGGTCTAATTGCTATTGGATTTTTTATAAAATTCTGTAAGGGATGAGAATTTTGGCTTTGATATTTTTCTCCTTCCCTCTAGCTCAAGAGAAATTTAGTAGTATTTATCTACAATATCTAGTTTGATTGAAAAATCCCGCATCCATATCTCATTTAATCCAATTTAACTTCTCATAAACATTGAAGTCACATTTGAATTGAACCTTTCAAAGTCTAATATTTGATTCAATTGTATTTTCCCACAAGCCTTCATGTATAAAGACAATTTAATAGCTAATGAAGGTTTGGCCTCCATTTGAATCAAGCCCATTAACTTTACCTTTCACTTTTCTTAGATGGAAAGTTGCACATCCATACCTTTAATGATATCATAATGAAATAATCTGGGCCGTTGCTAACATCCTTGGACATTTAAACTTTCTCATTTAAATATGTTTCATTCAATTGAGATGAACTTGGATGTATGGTCCAATTCTATTGCTCGTTCCTACATCCATACATTTATGATGTCATGTTGATGTCACCCCACCTTGTCAAAATTATTAAGATATCACCTCATCTGAAACCCACCATTCTATTGTTGACAAGATCTTTGGTGATGTCATCATTGAGATTCTCATTTGAATTAACTATTATAACATTATAAAGTTGTCCTTTTTTGTTCAATTTTAATATATATTTTCCATAGGTTCACTTGTAGGTGTGATCTCCCCAAATGATCTTAATGTGATTAATAAACTTGTTAAGAAAAAAAGTAGTAAACCAATTAAATGGTAAGTAAGTGCATTTCAATAGGAAGAATTTTTTTTCATAGAAGTTGATCTTTTGATGGAAGGCAACAACCTACATGTTTCACTTGGAGGTTTATTTTCAACATGTATTAATAGAGATCACTTTCTCACAAAAAGTGTACAATGAATGGATTTCTCCTCCTACAACTATAGTAAGGTGAAACTACCTCTACAAATACCCAAATGTCAATCTAGGAAGGATCCATAATGAAATTTGATGTATTTTGGAATGAATTCAAGGGAAATAAGGGAACCCATACCTCATTTATTATCTACAAAACTATTTTTTTAGGAAGCACCTCTATGATATGATCTTGATAGATTTCATAAGTGATTTCACTCAATTTTACACTGGAACCCATGCATCTGAGAGTAGATACAAGGAATAAGAGAATGAACATACATGCATGTTGTCCATCTAGTTCAAGATTTAGATAAACTGTGTAAATTTGATCTTATTCAAACTCACCTGCTCTCTTCTTGCAAGCATTTGCAAACATTTATAAGAATAAACTTGAATTTTATAGCCTTGGCTACCATCTTCTTTTGCTTGCGTCCTCCACATAACTTGTCCCTTAGAGCTACTTCTCTAGTTCACACTCATATCTTCCCTTCTAAGCTATATGGTACAAAGAAATTAATCCTCTTCTCCTCAAATCTTATCCATAAAAAATAAAAATATATGAATATTTATAATATGTTTTATTTTTACTCTCCCTTTACCCCAATACCATAGGCTATTTTTAGCCACTTCTTGTGGAGTTCAAAATTACATACTCCATTTGAAATGTTTCCTACACTTTTGTAGCCACTTTAATGTCCATTCCTCTAGTATTTATGCAGGCCCATTTCAATCCTTGCATCAACCTTTTCCCTCTTAGGATGCTCAAAGCCCTTGTTAGCAGCTATCTTCTAGCTTTAAACTTTTATTAACCGCATGTTTCCTTTTTTTACCTATCATTTTTAGTGTGATTTTCTTGGATATTAGCACGCTATGAAGACATTTTCATGCTATGCATTCGTCCTACAACATATTAATGTTCAAATGTTGATGCTAAGCATTTTCCCACTTGTCACCTACCTTGGTCCATGGAAACACCTCAAAATATTCTAGAATGACTTGGAAGCCTCTCTCTCTCTCTCTCGTAAAATATCTCTTGCACTCTAGAAGATTATCTCTTACAATCCATGGGTAAAAGTAAAAACCTGCGTCACACTTTAGGTTAAGAAAATGAATGAATTCAGCCAAATCGATGTGGTGGCTACGTAGCATCCTCATGGCATGGGGTTTTAGGCCGAAATAATTCCGGTCAAAACCCCATGAGTATTTTTAAGAAAAATATGGTAGATGAGAAAATATTTGGCTTATATATACTCATGGGATTTCAGTCGAACCAGATTTGGTTGGAACAGGCTCGGCTGAAACCCCTTAGGTGGTATACCATGTGGCAACCAAAACAGCAAGACTTTTAGAATTAGAATTTCTGACTTCTATTACTAATTTATCCATCAAAACTCAACTTTCTAAAAAAACTAAAAATACCCTTTTGTAGACCCCAGAGACAAGAATATGCTCATATAAGGGTAAGTGCAAGAAGTTGAGTCCACTTCTAGGGGAATTTTTTGCATGTGAAACCCATTTTTGAAAGATGTTATCCAAATATTTTTTTCACTAAATTAAAACCAATTATAAATATGATTACATATATTTAAAATGCATTTTTTTTTTAAATTGGACTATTTTTTTGAATTTTTAGATAATTTCTAATAAAACAGGTCCGCAAGCGTGAAATAACATGTTTTTTTTTTATAAATTTAATTACTTTTCACATTTTTTGAAAAAACAAATTACATGGAATAAAACTACAGTGAATTATTTTCACTTTAAAAAAAAAAATTTGAAAAAAAATGAGTTTAGGTCAACTTATGCTTGTTGTACACGAGGGGTTTTCAAAACAAAAATTACGCCCAATAAAAAAATATATTTAGAGAAAAATTACAAAAAATAATGCTCATCAATATTGAAAGTCTTACAAGTGATATTAAAAAAGGATAAAAAAAATCATTTAGGTCAAATTATGGTTGTCGTACACAGGTATGAAAGGTCCTGAAAAAGTGACTTTTAAATAGTGGTTTTTGAAAACGCCTAGTGAAATTCAATTTTTATTATCTGGGTATTAATATAAATTACGTATTGGGAAACTAGACTTTGAGTACTACATTTACTAGTACTAACTTTACTTAAGATTCAATCGTTAAATTCTTTAATTTTTTTGATCAATTGGGGTGAATTTTAAAAATCAGGGAAAACAGTTCCACTTTTGGCCAAAAAGTAGACTCATCTTCTTGCTGGAAACCATAATTTTTATTGTATTTTGATTAGATATAATATATTATATTTGCAAAATATCGTAAGTAGCTATTTTAACATTCAATAAGACATTGATTCATAAAAAGAAAAAAATAGTAAATCATATCATAAAAATTTAAAAACACATGGTTCACTAGAGGAGAGAGTCCTCTTTGATAATGTGTAATTTGATTTTTGGTTGGGATAGATTTGATAGGGAAAATATGGTGGGAGATGAAAACTCCTAATTTCAAGTATGTTAGACTTTGAATTGTTATAACAGAGAAAGTATACATCAAAAACCACTTTTTATTTTTTCTTGCACTTTATATATATGTCATCTATAACATATTTTGAAATCAGAGGGAATTTTTTTATTTATATATAGTTTTTTAGTGGGAACTAGACCCCCCGATTTTTAGTATTTTTCCACAATTGAAAAATCGACTTTAAAAATCTAAAAAAAACATATCAATTCTTGTACAAAAAATTATTAAAAATAATAGGAATAAACTTTATCTAGTTTTACACATTTCATTAGTTTACATCATCTTCAAATTCTAATCAGAAATGCCACTTTTATGTCGTTGAAGTTGAACTCTTTTGGTGTTCTTAACCTTTTCCTTTATCAAAGTGTGACACAAGTTTGTATTGTTACCCACAATGCTTTCTTTTTCTCTCTCACTTGCTACAACAATATCTCACGATGATATCCATAGGTCTCTTGGCTTTCTCAAGTACATTCAATAATTTTTTCTTTTGATCTCTCTTGTATCTTTGAGCATCTTGGTATTTATCACATCCTTATCTATTAATTATTTCACGCAATATGGGTTTTCCTCCACTACTATTTTCATATCTCACATTCCATTAGGAAGGTTTGTTTCTATTATGTTGTCATTTATTTGTCTATTTATCTTTTCAATCTATCTATTTAGTTGGTTGTTGTGGAGGTGGAAACACCAAAATAGGGACTTGACTAAGGCAAGTTTCCAAATAGCTCCAAACATTTTCCATTCCTTATGTGATTTCAAATTTATTGGAAGCATTCAAATGCACAAGGATTTTATTATGTTCTATTTATTTGTTTATATTTATTTGTGTTATTTAATATGTTTTATTGCATTTCTAAATTATGGGTTTTGGAGGTTATATGAAGTATAAAAGTGTATTTTTCTATTCTAAGTATGTTTTGGGTTTGTATAGGACTACAACATTCTGCACAGACGTCCATGTTTCGTTCTTGTGTCCTTGGCCAAGACACTCGGATTTGGACTGGAGATTCTCTATCATCTGGTCTTCCAAATTCTATAACCAAAATCTTCTTTACCTTTATCTATAATTAGAAATTTTCACCAGTTTACCTAATTGGAGGTATCTGAATATGTGTTATAAAATTGACTCTCAAAGGAACATGGTTTCCTATCGGTACAACCAAATTTACTCCACTACACTTCCAAAATGTATACTCTGATTGGGCTTAGCAACTTTCTCACCACACTTGCAACACAAATTATTAAATATACTTTTAGGTGCACGATAATAACTAGATCAATATATTTTAAGTTACTTGGGCTTATTAGAAATTCAAATTAAATAATCTAGATAAAAGTGTAAATGATGTGAAAAGGTGAATCAAATAATGGAAATAATGCAATGCAAGATCCAAATTCACATTCCACACAAACACAAAAAAAAATCTAAGACCTATACATACAATTAAATGATAAACAATAATATCATTTCAAATACCTTAGGAGACTCCATTTTTTGCTTTAAGATTTTCTTAAATGCTTTTGGTATTTAGACTTGGTCTTAGCTTTTGTAGCATAACTTTAATATCATCATTATAGTATGAAGGCTTGATGCTTGATAATGATAGTGCTAGCTCTTGATTGAGAATGCTTGATAACTTGACTATAGTATAGGTACTTAAAAGTGCAAGACAAAAAAATAAGTAAATGTAGGTCTTATTTTTATGTCTCACATCACATTTGATCTGGTGGGGATTAAATTGCAAGATCAATAGTTGAGAAAAAAAATTAAGAGAAGGTGAGAAATATAATGCACATAGATTGATGAGGTGGAACTATAAATTATTTGAATTTGTTTAAATTTGAGAAACAAGTGTTAGCTAATTAAATAAGTTTTGAAAATTATTTAATTATAGAGGACCAAATAATGAATTAATTATATTTAATAAAATTATTTAATTGATACTAGAGGGAAAATGATAAATTAAGTAAAGAGATAAAAATATTTAATTAATAAAGAAAAAGGAAAAAGAATTAATTAAATAATAAAATTATTTAATTACGAGAGGACATGTTAGCTTAATAATTAATTAAAAATTATTTAATTAACATGAAGAGAAGAATAATGCTAGAGATGACATGATGAATATGCATAATCATTTTTAGATATCTATAAATAGAATTTCATCAATTATAACTTAAATAATACTTAACATCTAATAGTTCACACCATTAACATCTAATAGTTTACCCTATATTTTGTGATCCCCTCCTAGTCCATCCCTCTAATCTCTGCTACTCCATCCTTTACTCCTTTATCTACTATTAGTCTTATGCCTTTATCTTTCTATGTTATACCATCTCCCTTACAAGAAACATTTCCTTCTACTTATGATTGACCAACTCTTTTCTTGATTACTATATGTACCTCAAGTTCTCACTTCATGTCCTATAGTAAATCCTAGACACCTAGTTCACCACATATTCTATTATTCCCTCCAAATCCCATCACTTTGATCCCATTCTATTATTACTCATCTTTGTTTGTCCCAATAATCTCTACTAGTCCATCCTATGTTCCATATCCCCTTCTATTCCTACTATAAAAAATGAGAATAGATAATGATAAATGTTTGCTTGAATATCTTTGGATTCCTCAACTAAATCATTAGCACCCTTTTATGTTGGTTCCCCTTCATTTTCCTCACTTATTCCTTCAATATGTAAAATATTTTCTTTTCACTATATTTATGTCTTGGATATATCTTATATCACATTTGAAACATATGTAACTCTTTTGCTCTCTTTTACTCAAATTGACTGAACATTTGAAATCTAGTAGGTGGAGGAAGTGATTGCACTAACGTGAATTTATCTCTTTTCCCATTAACCCCCTACTATTTTGGAATTAAATACTTCCTCTTTGACTTGCATGTTAAGATAAAAGACTCACCTCTAGTGTTGGGACTAAACATGTGTACCTCATGTTGGATGTGATCCTTACAACCACTAAAAAATAAGTCATTTAGGTTCTCTTTGAGAATTGTGTCTATTATTAAGGATAGATTTTGGAACTGTTTCAAATGTAGTCCTTAACTTATTATGTTTGCAAAAGTTTATCTAGCTAGCTAAAATAATTATTGGCCACAATATTGCCATATTATAATTACCTCCTTTGTAAAAATTGACCATGAGATCCTTTTTCTTTTGTTGAGTACATAGTCATTGATATTAAATAAATTGTTTTATTTCTATATATTCAAGGAAGTCATTGGATACACCTTTTGTCCATTTGGGATTTGACACACATAATAAAAATCTTATTTGATTTACCTGAGTTAGTGGATTCTTGCCATGAAACTTGTGCATATCCACCTGTGGTATCTGCAGACACCCGAAAATGGACAGGCTTGTGACTTTACATTAAAAACACTAATTTTCATCTATTAATTAATGGTTTTTTAATCATTAATTAATCATCTATTTTCCTCTAAAATTCATTTCCCCAAATCATCTAATCAAATTCCCAAAATTAATTAAATAATTAAATTTTTTTTAAATTAATTAACCTTTAATTGATTAATTACCATTAATTAATTAATTAAATTCAATTTCCTATAGTTCAAATTCAAATATTTAAACTTACTAATTAAATTCTTCCAATTAAATTAATTTCATTTGAATTAATTTAATTTCATTCAATAAAGCAATTCTAAATCAAAAAGAATTCAATTATCTCACATGTTGAAAACATTAATTAAATAAATAAATTAAATATTCATTTATCTTCAAAGAGATAACTCCAATCAGATCACATGGGTTACTCCACCCATCTCTCCAGTCCACATGGGTAACTTCACCCACCTCTTTAGTTCAAAAAGGTAACTCACCGTTAGCTCTTCAGTCAACCAAACTCTATCTCCTCTTTACGAAATGAAGAGGTGGAGTTTACTGATGACCTCTCCGGTTCCTTTTAATCTCAACCGTTCATCTCTTTATCTCTGGGATTGATCTCAACCATTCATTTCATCCCCAATTCCTATATAATAAACCCTTCATAACCATTTGAAGGATCCATGATTTCAAGCTCTTGTGCGCCATTACTATGCCAGTTTGGTTCTAGCATTCAAGCCATCTTGCGATCACACACCCATTTCAATTAGCAAATTCTCGACGCTTCTCAAGTCATAGACACTGCCCACACCAATACTAAGCATCAAAAACAGCGTTTCAGAAGGAGTAGAGAGAGACAATAGAAGCTTCAAGCACTTCGGGGTTTGCATTCATTTGTTTTCCTTTCTTGTGCTTGTACATTTTATTGGTTACGTTTCAAGTTATTCATTTTAGTAGTTCTTGTGTGCTTGATTTGTATCATTGTAAAACTTTTGCTACTAATCCTTGCCTTTGGAAAGCTTGGGAATCACAAATCACGAAAGGAGGCGTACATTTTGGTGAACCTGACGTGAATCAAACAACCCGATTATCTCTTGCAGATGACAAACAAAATTGATCAACCATGGCTGTACGGTCGCAAATCTAATTTTTTTATTTTTTTGATATCTGTGTTATTTTGTGATTGCTGGTATTTTGCTGCACTTGACGAAATTGTGCCGCAATCGACTAGTTTAATACTGCAATCGATTGTAGGTTTCCACTTTTCTTTTCTGTCGTCTTCTAAGTCTCTATTTTTTCTATAGTTTGCCGCAATTGATCCACTGGTACCACAATCAGAAGAATTGTACCGCAATTGATAGATCTAGATTGCAATTGATCGATCCAGACCGCGATTGATTGTGCTTTACCACAAGTGAAAGTGTTTTACCGCAATTGATATTTTTAGGCCGTAATCGCCTGTTATTTACCGCAATTGCCTGTGCATTAGTACAATTTCCTGTGCATTACCGCAATCACCTGCAAAATTTCTCATCAGGGCCAAAATTCCTTATCTTGCAATCTAAAAATCTGATACTTTCTTTATTTTTCTACAGAACGACGAGTTCCCACAAACAGGAAGGGTAAGTTGTTGGTGAGTATCATTCATTATTTCAAAGTTACATATACTCTCATTTTGCAAAGATCCTTTTGATACTAACTTGTTTAAACAAAGAAAACTAAAAGGAATTCACTTGTCAATTTGCGTTTAAAAGAATAGTGTTTGTCAAACATCTCACATCTCACATTTCAGATTTGGGCTTAAAATTGATGTGGGGACTAAAATTGAACAAGGTAAAAAATCTCTCAAATTGGTGCATTAAAATTGAACAAGTAATCAACACCTACTTTTGGGCTTAAAATTGAACACTGGTGCTTGTATGATGGTGTAGCTTAGTTCACATTTTAAACTTTTGGAGCTTAATCGATTTACCTTGTGTCTTGAGTTTTGGGTGCACTTGCACAAACTGTTAGATTAGAAACCTTTATACTTTTTAGAAAGGTCTATCCGGGGAATGCGCTTCTTCCTCGGAGAATGAACTTAAATTGGTAATTCTTCCGATCAGTATATAAATAAGGCATGAACCAAAGTCCGTCTTATCTAGCCAAGCTCGGGCGAGGTGTGTTGGTGATAGTCTGGATCAGGTGAATATCCCTAAGGAGACATCATGATCAACTAGGCTCTTAAGTGAGTCACACATGTACAAACCGATTGGATAGATGCCACGTACCCTTACTACAACCTTGTTAATTAGAGGCCAACCCGATTTACCTCTGAATAGGTACCTTATTATAGTGCAAGGGGTTACAAAATTTCCCCCAAGGTTCCCAACATAAGTGTCCCACGGTATTTTTGTAGTGAAAGAGATCTTCACTCCACGGCAACAATACCTAGAAACGGAAAAAACACAGGCACCTACATCATGGACCTTCATGTCCTAGTAGTGTGACAATTGTTGTGTGAGCTAACAAAAATTCAAGCATTGGGCCTATAACATCGTATTTTGAAGCCATTACTAGATTAATCTGACTGTTCATTTTTGAGACCTCGTGATAACCTTGCAACTTGAAAAAGTTGTAGAACATATACATTATCAATCTTCATTCTTCAAAACACAGTCTCTGTCATGCTTGTTTCTTTGATCAGTTTCTGAAAATGCAAAACAAAACATCCAAACTATCAAAATGATTCAAACATGTTAAATTCTAGGGTTTTCAATGTCAATTGCCTTGCAATTCAGAAGCATTGTTCCAAAAAATATCAAAATTGTCAAGCAGTGATACCCATCTTTTAGTCTTTTTGAGATTGTTTCTCATTTACCGTGATTGCCCGCATTATGCTGCAATTGAAAGAAGTATGCCACAGTGAACTTATTTATTGCCGCAATAATCTTGTTTATTACCACAATTGGTGATAACATACTGCAATCGACCATACACTTTGCTGCAATCGGTAGAGTTTTTTCGCACTTGACCAGAGATATTTTACACCTGTTTTAACCTAAAAAGATTGAGAGAACTCTTCATTTGGTGCCCAAAACTAGTGTCTATCCCAGGAAAACATGAATAAAATTGTGTGAATCTCTAAACATTAAAGATCATCCCTTCTCTGTAAAGCATGATTATTGTCAAAAACATTTTTAGTTTGAAAGCTCAGACTCAAAATACCTTGATCTCATCATATCAAGCATCATCATCTTTATCAAAGTGACTTTGTGTAATGCCCCGCCAGGGAACCCAGGAGAACTAACCTAAACTTGACACTGAGTTAATAGGATAATTTTTTTTTTTTTAATGTTTACAAATAACAATGATAACAATGCGGAAGCAATGAGATAAATGACATACACATAAGAACAACTCATACATAGATAACAATCCTCGAGGGTTCCTTGACGTAGAATCACTTAAGAAAGATAATCTACGAATAACAACTATAAAGATCTAACACAAAGGATACGTCAAATGAATCTAATAATATACACCTCATAACTCACATCCTCTGCACATGTCGCAGGGTATGTAGTAATCACTCTAATACAAGTATGATATAACAACTAATACAGGTATCACATC